>ML812302.1:28066-53318 GCA_009831015.1 Picea engelmannii
CTAGGTCCTACTGCTTGTTTTTCCCCCGAAGCCATCTCGACTTGTTTAAAGTCATCGTGCTTGTAGGCTGCCAACCCACTCTTTTCTAATGCAGATGGTGAAATGAAACTATCTGTCGCACCAGAATCAAACAAAATCTTAACGTTGATATGATTTAGCATACCTGACGACTCCACCACCGTGGATTGATGTTCGGCCTGGTAGTTATTAACTGCTGCATGAATATGGTGGCTGCTACTTGCTCTCCCCATCGGCGCCTTTCCCTCTCTATGCACAAACCCTGATTGTAACTCTGGATAGTCCTGTTCGTAATGGGGTCCTTCGCATCTCCAACAGGAAATACGAGATTGAACCGGTGCACTGTTATCTGACTGATTCCTAAACGAGTTCCTTCCCCTGGAACCCCTGCCCCTGCTCACTGTTCCCTGAGATGGTCGTGGTCCTGTCTACACCATTGGCGATGAACGAGATGCTGCACTCATTTCCATTGAAATCCCTGCAGCTACTGTCCTTGGGGAGAATCTGTTACCATACGGCGGTGGCCTTGAGCCCCCTCCCCTAGGAAATGTCTGCGGGGCCTTTCCTACGAACCCTGGGCGATGCGTAAATGTCGATATTGCACCCCCAGTCAAGTTCATATGTTCTTCCATGTAACGCGCACTTTCCACCGCCTCCGCTACTGAAGAAGGCTTCCACATCCTCACCATAGCTCTTATCCTGGGGTTCAATCCATAGATGAAGCGCTCTGCCTGTCGTTGGTCACTATCCATATACGACACATATTTGACCAGTTCCATAAACCTGATCTCATATTCTTCTACCGTTTTGTTTCCCTGTATTAAGGCATGAAATGCCCCAACCTGTTGCTCCTCGTAGTATGCTGGTAGATATTTCCTCCTGAACCTTTCCTCGAAAAGTTCCCAAGATACCGTGTCTAGGGTAAGGTGCATTTGTCTTTCCAGGTTACCCCACCAGTTCAGGGCGCTGTCCCTTAACTGAAAAATGGCAATCTTCGCCTTTGAATTGGATGCATAGTCCCTTAAGGAAAAACACCTGGTCATGCCTTCTAACCATGCTTCCGCGTGTTCACTGGCACGACCTCCAGAAAACTCTGGAAGTTTGATCTTTTGCAACTCTCGCGTGATGTATTCTGGTGGAGGTCCTCCCCCTGAATCCCTTAACGCTTCTGGATTACCCGATCTATGTGGTGGGGTTTCCACTTCAGTTCTCGCCGGTTTTCGCCCCTTTAAAGTCTCGTTGATGGCTTCCAATGAGCGCAGTATGAGGGATAGTTCGGGCGATGGTGGTGGTGGCACTGGCGGTGCTTGCAACGATGCTCCCTCACCTCGACCTCCTCGAGTCCTGACCATCCTGTGTGCTCTGACCTGCATCAACCAAGTTGTCAGGGTGAGTTCCAGGATGCTTTAAATTGGTGCTACTAAACTTTAGAAATGGGGTTAGGCGTAATTTTTCTTTACTTGTCTGTAAATAGACATTACTCCATTAGGGGATTGGCTTGGTTAGGGTTAGGTTTAAGCATCTAAGCTTCGTTTATTCACCCCTACAAAAACAACTACTGGTTTTCTGCCCTATAGCTACGCTAGCTTTGCGCCTCTATGCTTACGCTCCTAGTGCATATGCCACCTCGTTCCCACTTGTTCTAGTCTGAGCCTTTTTAATTTATGCTTACAACTTGATTAAAAAAAAAAATGACCCCCGTCCTTATGTTTATTAATTTGCGCCGAGAGGCGTACACCTACTGACAATGGGCACAATCAATGATCTTTTAATCTTAATTAACCTAAATCCATTATCTGATGGCTATGTGTCGAAGATGCTGGCATATTCTTAGTCGTCCTCCAATATCAATGGGTCCGATTTATCATTCATAACTTTCTTGCATTTATCACAACATCCGTTAATATGTTTACTTTTTTTAACATTTACCTAATCACATAAAAAAAAACGCTTTAAGGTTATATAATTACTACGTTTAATAATTAAATAAGATAAAACCACGGAATCTAAATAATTATCCCATCTTCCAGTCGCATTTCTTCGTTCTCCAGCGCTATGTGCCTTTCGGCACTAGTGTTCTTCTTAAGGCGTTTTACCTGGTGGGTGGTCTTGGGTACAACAGTTAAAGTATTTATAGTAAACTTATTTGTAAAAGAAGCAACGCATGGCGCGTTGGTAGGGCGGACTTTGTAAGGGCTTTCACGGTGGAAGGAGGTTCGAGGTTCAATCCTCGTACACTCCATAAAATTTATACTTAGCCCTAACTAATATTTTATTAATCTTTTAATAAAATTAATTAGTTTAATTAATTATTAATTAAATTTATTTTACTAATAATTAGTTTATTTTAAATTTTAATTATTTCTTTATTTCTTTATTTATTATTATTATTATTTTATTATTATTATATATATATATATATATATATATATATATATTATTAAATAGGCTAATGTAATTTAAATTATAAGACTAAAATTTAAAATAAATAATAAAAAAAATAATTTTAATTATTTGAAATGAACATTTAATTATATAAAAAAAAACATTACTTGGCATCCTTTAAGGTCGGGCTCGGCATGAAGCCCATGTGCCCGGCCTCCAGCTCCAAGTATCAAACACCTAAGTAACCTCTCTGCCACTCCAAATTCCACGAATTTAATAGAAAAATCTTGAATACCTACCTGCGTTTGCGTAGTTTTACAGGAAAATCGAATGTGTAGGGGTTCAATTCCTCCATAATACACAGTAAGCTGTTAGGCCTGCCTCTTCAACTTGGAATATGTATTTTCAACTTGGGATCTCTCTTTCTCTCGTTCTTTTGTTGACTGCACACATGTTAATAGGAGAGTAAGCCGAGCATTCTGTTCATACCATTCGAGCTGTAGGCGCTGATGCTCTTACTGGAGTTATATTTGAGCTCTGAGCTCAGGGAAGTCAAGGAAAATTTCAATTCTCGAAAACCCTTGGAATGGTGTAGGGTTAGGCAGGGTTTTGTTGTCATTGGTGGAGACGATTCAATTACAAATGTCTGTCTTCTTATAGAAAAAATTCAGAGAGAAAAACTTAAAAACGCAGGTGATTGGTTGCCCAAAACAATTGATGGTGATCTTAGGTCCAAGGAAGTTCCAACAAGTTTTGGGTTCAACACAGCTTGTAAGATTTATGCAGAGATGATAGGGAGTGTGATAGTTGATGCGAGATCGACTGGAAAGTGTTATCACTTGTGAGGCTTACGGGCCGTGCAGCTTCACGCATCACACCAGATACAACTTCACGCATCACACCAGATACATCTCCCAGATACAGCTTCACGCATCACACCAGATACAGCTTCGTGTCATAGATACATCTCCCATTTTTACACAGAAACCTCTTCGCCTATTACTGAAATGTGGGATGTGTCTGCAAGGCATGAAATTCTGCACATGGATTGTTCCTCAAGCTCAAGAATAATAATGTAATGGCGTATCCCTTCAATGCTTCCAATTGCAGACGAAATTGGATACAGTCAAAGAGTTCTACGTAAGTACCCAATTCAATAGTCTAAACTAACACTCACTATGTGTTTGAATAAGTCAGATAGAAGGTACCAGTCCGTTAGATCTCATCTTCAAATTTTCTTTTGGGATCTGTAGTTATGAAGATTGGCATATGAAATGTAATTTTGGTTCTCAGAAGTTCTCGTTTCTCTAGTGGGTGAATCCCCATTGGGCCCAGATCCGATCAGGAATGTAAATTTTCTTCAGTGACTGCATTGATTTCCTCCATCTTTCTCACAATGCAATTACAAATTGTTGACTTGGGTTTCATCGGTTTTTCCAAACAAGTTCAGTGATCGAGAGGGATCAGAAAATTTTCACTGACAGTCGCTCCTTTTTCCCAGCTGGGCAGGCTTGCATTTCTTTTTCCAGGTATGTGCAATGACATTTATTGTTGAAGAAATGCATATAATATATCAGAAGGCATGGATGTGTATATGCTTCTTCCACAAGCTTGTGCGTCTTTTATTGGGAATCTATGGTGGTTTTTGTACTTAGGCCTTTATTTGTTGCTGTCGAAGTTTGCTCATTGTAAAATCCTTGATTATTTATGTAGAAAATTTGAATACCCAATACCCATTACATACATGTCGTGTCCCTCTATGACCATAACCTCGTGAATTTGAAGATTTAATGGGGACTTCTCCTTCCTGACTAGTATGCTTCAGTATGCTACTGGTTTCAGAATGAGATAAGCAAGCAGATTTAAATTTTGAATATTATGTTTATCTAGACAGGATACAGTCAATTCTTTGGGTAACTATCTAGGAAGTCAGGGTTCAAAGATTTGTAGTTAATTCATTAGGTAACTATCTATGTAGGTGCTTATGGTTAAGCTTAGTTGATTCTGTTCTTTAAGATTTAATTGATTGGATGTCAGAGCAGTCACTCACTTGTGTCCAGTCCGCTGCTCTAGTTTTAGTTTACAGGCCTACCCCTCCAGTGATAGCTTAGCAAAGCAATTAACGCGTGGAATTCCCTTGTAGGAAGAAACTTGGTGCTTCAGGGCAGTATGTTGAGGCTTGGACTTGGTGGTGGGTTCGTTAAAGACTGTGAGTAAGTGTTCTATATACTTGCACCTTTCTGGACTGAAAATTCTTTCTTATTAAATAGAGTATTCATCTGAGTTTTCCTCCTGTTATTCTCATTTTATACTCTTTCGTAATTAATGGCAACACATAAACTCTCTTTATTGTATCAGGTGGATACGATTTAGAAGAAAAGGGGGCAAGATCTTACACCTTGTCCCTGGATTTTGCCTTTCTTTGTAATTCTAGAAGTAAACTAGAATTAGTTTGCAATTCTTTGAAAATTCTAATTTGCAATTCTAGAAATAAACAATGGAAGAATAATAAATAAATGTAAAATGAAAACCCTTATTTCCTTTATATTCCTTGAATAATTCAATCCAATTCCAGCCAAACCCAAATAAGTTACTAATTGTTTTACTTCGGTAAATTTGTTTTGCATTTATTTATTTATTTTTATTTATTTTTTAATTAATGTTCTATGTTTTATGTGCAGGTTAAGCGGAGGGGAAATTGAGCTGGGAACGTGGCCCTTAAGGCTCCAGGGTTTCAACTATGGCTCTGATACCAGATGTAATGACCTTAATTAATTTAAACTACCATTAAATTAGAAAACCACAGTAAAATCCAATAATTACTGCATCTAGCACATTTGAAATCTAATTTTTTCATATTAATAAAATTTACTAACAATTTAATTCAATTTAATTCAAAAGATTTGTAACTCTAACCTGAATCTGATGCTGCTTCCTTAGCTTGAATCTGATGCTGCTTCCTTAGCTTGAATCTGATGCTGCCCTTTAGGACACCCCAAAACCAACCTCCCTGCCGACTAGTAACGCCTAGCCCTAGAACATCAATGGATGTCCTAGCCCTCCGAGCCCAAAACCTATGCAACCCCCCGGTGCACTGTAAATTCCACTATAATTTCCCTCTCCAATCCTCCAAGCTTCCCCTCTCATAGAATTCCCTTCTCCCGTCTCGTAGAATGAATCCCCCATAATCCTTCTCCACCTCCCTTATTCCTCCTTCACCACCCTTCCTCCATTAACTCCCCCCACCAAATAACTTATCCCTTTATTAATGCCTTATCCATTCATTTATTACTTATCTTAACGTATTGGTTACGTTATCCCTTGTGGGATACGTAACCCAATTAAACATTATATTTTATTATCCACCCATTTGTTTAATACTTAATTAATCAATTAATTAATTAATAATCAAATTAATCATTAACCCTTAATTAAAGAGTTAATCATACTTAAACTAATCATAATAAAAAATAATTAATTAATAATAGATAATTAGTTAAGGTTATTTAATAATTAATTATAGTTTAGCTAATTTTTAGGATTATTTATTAAATTAATCATCTTAATAATTAAGGGTCATTACATCTACGCCGGAAGTCTTGTCCCAACCCTTCCCGTCTCAGCAACATGCTTCCTTGGTCATTCATGACCAACCTTCTATGTCTACAACATCATATGTTTTGATGTGCACCGGTGATTCTAAGAACAATGACGTTGCCATCGCAACTAGAGCCAAAGACTGTTCTCCATCTAAGGAGAAGGTTGACAATTTACCTCCTGATTTGGTACAACCCTCTCCGCCAAATCCGCCTATGAATGGTCCTCTTCATCTCAAACAACCGAGCCTTGATACAGTCCTACGACCCCCGAAAGGTGTTGTTAATAAGTCAGCATTCAATCCTCATGCTCGTGCAGCCCAGAACTATAGCATTGTAGAAGATCTGGCCCAAGCACCTTCAGCTATGTCTGCCCTTGAAGTCCTTCAGTCTTGTCCGGCACAACGAAGGGCTCTGTTGAAATCAATAGGTGGAATTGATCCTACAGATACGAATTTGATATTCTTTGACTTGGAAGACCATGTTCCAAGGTTACCCCCACAGCTTGCTTTTCAGATACAAGTTATTGTCTCTGAAAAGAACATCTGCCAAACTGTTATTGATGAGGGTGTCTCTACGTGTGTAATGTATTTTACTTGTTGGAAAGCCATTGGCTCTCCTCCGTTAACTAAATCATAGAATACTTTGAAATCCTTCAATGGCTCGGGTTTTAAGCCTTACGGTGTTCTTCCATCGTTGTCGGTTACTCTCGAAGGTAAGACCGTCCAAGTTGAAGTGGAAGTTTTCGATGCTCCCCTAGATTATAATCTTCTTCTTGGCCATAGTTGGGTAGATTCCATGCGAGTTGTTGTGTCAACACTATTTTGTGTAGTCCGTTTTCCCCATCAAGGAAAAATCGTTACGGTTGATCAACTTGCCTTCTTTAATTCCGATACTCGCATCGGAAATGTGCCATTTATAGCTAAAACCCCACCAGGTTACGAGAATGTTGGAGTCGGTCTCTTAAAAGACTCGTCATTAATGGGTACTTTTCCCATACCACCACCACCCGATATTCTACGCCCGTTAGTTTCTTTGATTAATATGATCTTCGCCGTCCCTCATGAGCTTCCGGTGTCTTTTGACCCTTGGATAGTCCCTGATCCAGGAGATCATCCTCGTTTCGGCAACATTATGCCATTAAGTCTGATTGAGTCTGCTTATCACGCGATTCAATCGACAACACCTTCTACACCCTCTCCGGAGGAGTTGTCTCCTGATCCTTTTCATGTTATCTTTCCTACTGATGAGATGATCATGTCTGTCATGGCCGATACACTGTGGGACGATGGGCATCATCGTTCCATATTGTTTCTGGAACAACACACTATAAAGAATTATCAGAGGATTTCGACTCCATCGACCGTTGTTGTCATAACGACCGTTCCCGGATCTACACGTGATGTGTTTGCGGAAGGGAACCTCAGCAATATTTCTCCCATGATACCCATTGATATTTCGGTTAAACCTGGGATAGTTGAAAATGTTCATATTGGAGCTTCGTGTTCTCCAGAGAAAATTGTCACCTATACTGCTTTGTTCAAGGAATTTCATGATGTCTTTGCCTGGAGTTACGAAGAGATGCCAGGTATCGATCCTGCTATTATAGTGCATGAGATAAAAACATACCCTGGAGCTAAACCAGTCCGGTAGCGCCTCCCTCCTGTCCATCCACGTAAAGCGGTAGCTATCAAGCTCGAAGTTGAAAAACTTCTCAAAGCCGGTTTTATTTATCCCATGGCTCTGATAGAATGGGTTTCTAACCTCGTACCGATTGACAAGAAAGGTGGTAGTATACATGTTTGTGTTGATTATCGGGATATTAACAAAGCCTGTCCAAAGGACAACTTTCCAACCTCTTTTGTCAACCAGATCGTCGATGACTGTGCCAGCAGCGAAATATTTTCTCTTATGGATGGATTCTCTGACTATAATCAAATTAACATCGCTCCTGAGGACCAACATAAAACTGCTTTTATTTTTCCTTGGGGTACTTTCGCCTATAGGAAACTCCCCTTCGGTATTAAGAACACATGTGCTACGTTTCAGCGTGCTATGACTTATGCGTTTCACGATATAAAGCATATCGTTCAACCTTATTTGGATGATTTTCCAGCTCATTCTTTATGTCGAGTCGATCACCCTAATCATCTCGAAGCAATTTTCATTCATTGTCGGTTCTATCGCATTCGTATAAACCCTCATAAGTGCATTTTTTGTGTAGAGTCTGGTCGTCTTCTTGGTTTCATTGTTTCATGTCAAGGGATCCAGGTAAATCCTATTAAGGTCGAGGTGAATCTTAATCTCCCTCCTCCTTCTTCACTACACCAGTTACAAAGTTTGCAAGGGAAAGCAAACTTTCTTCATCGCTTCATCCCGAATTACGCTGAGATTACTCGAGGTTTTACACGTCTTCTAAATAAAGGTTCAAAGTTTGTCTGGGATAAGGTTGCTAACAACTCTTTTGAAGCTTTAAAGTTGTCCCTCACGAAAGCCCCTCTTCTTTTCCCTCCTGACTATAGTCGGGATTACTTTCTTTATCTAGCTGCTTCTGAGTATACTATCGGCATGGTCCTCGTTCAATAGGATGATAACCACGATGAACATGTTATCTATTACTTGAGTAGAAGTTTATCATCCACAGAAATCAAGTACCAACATGTTGAGAAACTGGCTTTGGCTGTTGTTCAAGCATTTCAACGTTTTCGTCATTATATTCTCTCCAGGAAGACTACAGTGATTTCACATTGTAACCCCATGCAACATATATTGACACGTCAATTGCTGGGGGGAAAGTACTCCAAGTGGATTGTCATTCTCCAGGAGTTCGATTTGGAATTTGATCGTGCCACGTCGAAGAAATCCTTAGTTTTCGCTGAGTTAATTTGTGATTTTACACACACTGCCACGGAAAAAGTAGCAGTTGATTTGTTACCCGACGAATCAATTTTCCTTATCAGTACTGACGATCTTTGGTACAGAGATATCATTATATATCTCCAAACTCAAAATTTCCGGCCTGCTTTGTCTAGTGCCAAATGTCGTCACGTCTGTTATCAAGCACGTCATTATATTATCCTCGGTGATACTCTTTATCGTCGAGGCATTGACTCTATATTTCAACATTGTTTGACCTTTGACGAAGATGAGAAAGCTTTGAATGACTGCCATTCAGGAGCATGTGGCGGTCATATGTTTGGGTATGCTACTGCCCAAAAGATCTTACGTGAAGGTTACTTTTGGCCTTCCTTATTCCATGACTTCATTACTGTTGTTCAGAAGTGTCATGTCTGCCAGACCTACAATCAGAAGATTCGGTCGCATCCTGCTCCCCTTCATCATGTGGTCTCAGTAGGTCCTTTCGCAAAATGGGGCATTGATTTCATGACATGTCACCCTCACTCGGCCGGGGGGCATGGTTATATTATTGTAGCTGTTGATTATTTTACTAAGTGGGTCGAGGTAATGCCGACATTCGATAATACTGGAAAGACTACAGTTTTATTTCTCTTCAAACATGTCATCACTCGTTTTGGTGTTCCTCAGGCTATCGTTACCAACCACGGTAGTCATTTTAGGAATTATATGATGTCTGAACTTACAGAGAAGTTGGGCCTTTGTCATGATAGCTCAACACCCTATTATCCATAGGCCAATGGCCAGGTCGAATCCATCAATAAGGTTCTTATCACTATGATTCGACGGATGATAGGAATCCATAAAACTACCTGGCACATGATGTTATTTTCGGCATTATGGGCGTATCAGACATCTGTTAAATCTGCTACAAGATTTACACCTTTTTTATAAGTGTATGGCATGGAAGCCATTCTGCCAATAGAATGTGAAATACCTTCTTTGAAGCTAGCCATAGAGCTCTTACCCAACACCTCTGCTGAAGAGGAACGTCTGTTGTATCTGATGCGATTAGACGAGATTCGCTGTGATGCCACATTAGTAATAGAAGCCCAAAAGAAACATGTTAAGGCACAATATGACAAGCATGTCAAACCTCGTGTCTTCTCTGAAGGAGATCTTGTTCTTCTATATGAACAAGATAAAGATGTCCTAGGAGCCGAGAAATTTGAACCTATGTGGCGTGGCCCTTATATTATTAGCAAAGTTTTGGAAAAAGGAGCGTATGAGCTAGTTGATTATGATGGTGTACCTTTGAGTGAACCCAGGAATGGGTTGTACTTGAAGAAGTACTATGCATGCGTTATTTGTGCATGAGTACTTGTATTTTATGTATCATACTGCGTGTGTGTGTTACTTTAGTTTTGCTTTTGACGTTATCTGGTCTCTGCCCTTACATGACGTTGTGTTTGATTTCCAGATGTCGAAGTATTCGCTACCTTATATTGGCTTCGTCGACGGTGCTAGCCGTAGTACTCAGAACCTAGCTTCCGCTGCATGGGCAATCTATGCCCCAACAAATGAGCTTATATCTTTACGAGGTGTATGTCTTGGCCAAGAAACCAACAACATCGCAGAGTATCGCGCCATTGTTGAATTACTGGATGATGTTATTTCTCTCAGAATTCGTCATTTGGTTGTACGAATTGACTTGCAGCTAGTAGTACTACAGCTCAGTAATGTATATTCTATTCGAAGTCCTACTTTATTAAGGGTATATTTGTGGATTCGCCTCTTGGAACAGTATTTTGATCATATTGAATATCAACACATTCCTAGATGTCTTAATACATTGACAGATGCTTTAGCTAATTATGTATTGGACAGGAACTTAAATCATTTATAAATCAAACACATTAAAATGTACACAATGTAAAGTAAGCCGGTAGAAGCCTTGTATATATATATAACGATCAAAGTTTGTTTTTACAAAATGTTTGTCCAAAGACCAAAATATCAAAATTGAAGCCCATAGTTTCTACATAATGACATCAAGGATGATGTTCACGATAACACACTAATGTCCTAGAAACTCTGCGAAGCAGTCGACCCATAGATGCAGAAACCCCACAGTGTGACACTGATCACATCGGGGAATCTCTTCCAGAGTCATATCTGGAACGTCTGCCATCAGACCCTCTAAATTCTGCTCCACTGTCAGATAATCCTCGACGTACTATGGAACTACTACTGCTGCCTCTCCCCATCGCTGGATAGGAGAACTTCCAGCAGGTCTGTATGGTCCAACGTCTGTGTTATCAACAAGTATTTGGTGTTAGTCTTCGGGTAAATCGATAAAACAAAAACATTTAAATATGGGTAAAAAATCCAAAAAATTTTAAAAAATAAAAAATTTGTGTACTTCTTACCGAGTTCTCCCCACTGTGCATCCTCAGGTAGGGATAAATCTGGATATCCTCAGAAATCCAGCACGACATATGCGTATTTGTCCACCATCAGCATCTGGTTCTGCAACCAGTCAAAGAAAACATTGTCATATTTGACAATAGGACCTGCCACATGTCGGGCCATGAGCCGACACCACCGTAACATCCTCGGATCTCTGGGACTAGGAAGATTCCACTTGGCCTATAGACAAAACACATGGACTCTCTCCAGGAAGAAGGACACTAACAATGACCCATAACCAAACTGTTTTATATTTCCACGCCTGCACTTAGTCAATTGTTTCTTGACATTGCGTAATACTGCGTCAGCCCAGTTAAATACTCGGGGCTCAGTACACTCGATGGCGTATTGGAAATAGCTTTGCAGAGCCATATGTGGAACAACACTTCCCACCATCCGAGCAATGGTAAAGAGAATGGTGCAGAGAGTCAAATCAGTCACTCCCCAAATTGCCACTTTCCCTTTCTGTCGTTCAGCCTCAGGCACGCAGTACTGGTTGCAATACTCACTCATTTTTAAACCCCCTGCTCTGCTGTCGGTCAAACTGACATAGGACCCATACCTGGATAATCCAGTCAAGAAATAGATGTCCTCGATGTCTATAGTCAAGGTATGAGCTCCCACAATGAAGACTTGTTGGTCCGGATCCCACATTCGGACTAGGTATTCCAATAATCGCACTTGGGCTCTCATGCCCGGGATACGGAAATACTTTAAGAGACCGCAGTCTCTTAGTGCAACTATGGTGGGAGGATGGTTTTCGGCATTGGCATTTTCCTCCTCATGTTCTCATTCCCGCCACTCTAACACCATGATTGTGGCTAGTAACCTGCATAAGAAACATATAAACATGGTTAATGATCTTATTAATAAGATAAACTTTTTCTATTGGCTAAACGTTAAACAAATTTTTGGATTCTGCGTTGTTCACAGGTAGCCTACTATGCACAGTGCGAACTTCTCACAGGCACCTTAAGGCCCACCTGTGAGAATGGTTCATTCTCACAGGTCCCATATGGGCCACCTGTGAGAATGCTTCCATGTGCATAGGGTTCAAAAAATTGACTTAAAACTTGATTTTTAACCAATGAAAATATAATTTTGAACCATGAAAAGATAAGGGATTGAGAACTCACCAAAATGTTGCTGACGGCTCGTTGAATGGTCACCTGTAGCTCCTGGAAATTGACGCCGAAGGTGGAGGGTAAAATGAGGATTTTTGGACTCAAATGGTAAAAGTGTGAAATGAAATGGTAATTTTTGGTTATTCACTCATTTTAATTACTTTTTATTATATCAAATGTGGGTTTTTTATGTTTATTCATTATTTAACCCTAATAACTAATGTGTAAGTGAGTGAAATGATTGGCAGGTACAAAACATGGATGATTATGAACAGAATTTTTACCTGGTGTGGTTTGATTTTGATGTTTTGTTATGGTTTTGACATAAAACCTCGAGCGCCTTTTGTTCGTTCTTGCTCTTGTGAAAAACATAAGAACGTGACCGAGCGTTGTTTTATCACTTTTTCTGGCTCTCTGCGGTTACATGAAAAAGGAACCCCCCTGGAGTTATCTTTAATCTCTTTTCAGACTCTCTAAACATGAAAAAATTGTCGAGCGATCTTGCTATTTTCACGCTCGTTAAAGTATTTGAAGTATGCGTCCTTCGAGCGATAGTTTAACCCTTTTTCGGTCTCGTTGGACTATTTTATGAAAAAGGAACTGAGAGAGTTCTCTTTTAAGTGTTTTCCCAAACTCTATAATCTTGAAAAACCTTCGAGTTTACTATCTTTGGACTCGTTAAACAAACATTGACAGACCCATAATGGGACCGAACCACTCCTTCCTAGGGTTCGTTAAAAATACTCCAAGGGACTCATCCGAAGGATGAGCTTATATCAACAAGCATATTTGATCCTCTTCAAGATTGCGTAAAAATAAAGAGGTACTTGCCAGAAATGGTGGGGGAAAATTTGGGAAAGGGATATGTTTCATCGTTGAATTGATTGGCAGTAAGTGTCGCTCTTGAACATGACACCCCCTATTCATCATTTGAAGCCAGTTTGGGAAATCCATTTGTCTCTCATTCGATTTAACAACAAGGTCTTTCCATGTGTCATATTCAAGTCAATGCTTCCAAATCATTGGTCATGTCGTTCATATGTTCAAGAGCAGTCCATCTGAAACCTCTATTGAGTCGGCCATCTGCAGTTATCCTTTCATTCTGTGTCGGCCTTCCCTGTGTCCAAAGTCCAAATGTCACATGCTCTGTTTCACTTTCAAACTCTGTTACTCATTTCATGTCATTGATGAGGGATACATCAAGGCCCTCCTGTGACGAGTCTTGTTTCATCGAATTCAGCACATTATCCGGAATCAAGGCTTAGAAATTATTCATTACCTTGGAGCTTGCATGCCTCAATGGCAAGTTTCCTCACTTTCGACAATGGGTTTACATCATTGGCCCTTGATCGAAAGATTACATCATTTGTTCGACCTCAACTCATTTATTCACAGTTGATGGATTGTACTATAGTACCTTGGGAGTCATTGACATCATTGGTGATTTCCCTTGCAATTGTTAATGGTTACATCAATGACCGGTAATCAAGTCGTTTCTACCATGTTCGACTTCGACACATGTAATCACATGGTTAGATTCGTACTTTGGGCGATGAGATTGAAGACCCTGGATATTATCCTAGTAATCCAGGTTGCGATGGAGTATATGTATATTTTGCGACACATAGATCCACTGTGTATGTTTCATGGCTATGTCATCTCGATTGAAAAATTTTCGCACAGATCCACAGTGTATTCAGGTGGCTGTGCTATATGGTGACGGCATGGATCCACAGTGTATGATTGGTGGCCATGGCCTTTGTTTATGATGTCATCACTCTATGATCTGAGTATGGAATGCCTACCTTAGAATGGGTATACATGATATTCTGCTGATGTTTGGATGTTCGCAGGTCTCTGATTAGATGCGCTTTTGGTTTTTGACACACACATGCAGCTTGCAAAGTCTATTGACTGTCACTAATTCCACTCTCAGACTTTGGGGGGAATTCTGTTATCCATAATTTTGGTCATCATGATGATAGTATGATGATGTTATGATGATGGAAAATCAAACTCTTCACTAAGAACACTTTCCTGAGAAAAGTTACACTTGTCTGCTTCCAGAAATCATGTTTTTAAAGAAGTTCACAGGCTACCTATATACTTGCCTGCGAGAATGCTTGATTCTCACAGGCTGCATTAAGTTGGAGTGCAAGGGGTTCACACTGTACCTAACTTCTAGGGTGCGAACATCTTATTAAAGAGGAAAAAGATGAAGTTCTCGAGCCTTCTAGAAGGGAATCTTCGAGGAGAATGAGTTGGCTAGTGAATGGTTATCTAAGTACTGGTTTTCCTGATATCTTGGGATCATTTCCTATCCAAGTAACTAATCTATCTTCTCCTATATATTGAGGAGATTGCTCATGGAAAGGGTTAAGAAGAAAGAAGTAGAGTAGCAAGAGATTGATTGGAGAATTAGTGCAAGACTGTATGGAGGATTGATGCTACAGCAGCTAGAGACAACAACCAGGTCATCAAAAGTGGTTGATTTTCTTCATGCATGAGAAAGTGTGTGTGTCAGAGCTAGGAGCCATCGAAAGGAGACCTACGAAATCAAGGCTTAGGTTGTAAGTTTCACTTTCAATTAATTCAATACAGTAATATGTCCCTTTCCCATAAAGATGATGTCACTTTATTACATAACTCCTTGATCATATGTATAGATTAGCTATTGAATATATTGATCTGCCTTCACTTCGATTGGTTTGTACTGTTGTGATTTGAACGGGACAAGAGCATTGAAACGAATCTAGGAACAACAGAGACCTAAGGAGAGCGTTCATAAGGTATGTCTATAATCCTTACCTCTTAGTTCATTCAATAGTCTAGATCTAGGGAAAGTGTATTATTTTGTCCTATTTTGTTCTAGATCCAGGTGGATCTAGGGAGATCAGTTTGTCTCTGCACTCACGGATTTATCCTGAAACATAGAGAGGGCTCTCTTGTGTCACTTGATACATCTATGGAAATCAATGGATAGAATTGGTTTGTTTTGGGGTTTTAATAAAGTTGTTGAAGAGATGAAGATGACCTTTGGGCTATGGGGTCAAGAATGTAGGATGCATTTCCAAATCGTGAAAATAATCAAGAGGAAAAGGCTAAATGAGGAAGTGACTTCTGATTTTATGCTTGAAAATTTTAGATGGTATTAGAAGAAAAGAAACACGCAACTATTATCATAGCATTATAGTAATGAATTCTGAAATGGTTTAGAAGAGATGAACATAGTCTAAATCGTCAATTCGAGAGCATCGAATAATGAATTCTGGACTTTTAGTTTCTCAATTTAGACAAAATAAAGAAAAATGAAAATACAGAATAATAGGAATCACATACTATGAGAGAAAACGAGACTCATAACACCACCAATTAGAATCTTTTCATAAAAAGTCCCAAAATCTGCCTCTACACCCATGTATTCATTCCAACCCCAGAGATTTATAAAGTTTTCCTGCACAGAGGGTAGGCTCCTCTTTTCTCCATGCTTCTATACTCATGAGGCCAAGCATATATAGAGGAATTTCATATGCAATTTAAAACATTCTGACTTCCTCATAATTCTAAAAACAGATACAAGTTACAAAAAGGAAGAACAATTGTATTATATAAAGGGACTATTAGTAATTGGTCTATCATATCAGGACTCCTTTCTCTTAATTTGACATCTATCCAAAACTATCTGAAATACACCAAAATTTTACCTTAGGATTCACCTCAGCTTGGCGATTTCCTCCTCCAGGGTACTCCACCAATCGAAATTTTCCCCGACGCTCTCTATCATCTCAGTTTTGGCCTCTAATTTCCTCCTTTTTCTCCTCTTCTTCTTTGTGGCTGGGTGGCAGGTGTTGTATGCGTGTTCATTTATGACAATATCCCTTATAACGGGGTTTAATATTACTCCCGACTTTGTCTCAATTTCAGGTTTGGTATGAAATTTAGTCGCCTGCATCTGCAAGAACCATCTTTCATTCTTACTTATTGACCTTCCTGGTACCCTAGCTGAGAACCCAATTGCGCCAGATGTTGTTTGATAGATATTATCCATGCTTTCCGGACTTCATAGAGACCTTGATTTGGCCACCCTTTGAGTTTACAAAATTTAGGAGCACGGGCCAAGCTTGTTTTTCTTACGCATAAAATGACAATTTCCAAGAATAGGATAAAATGATTCATATCTGAGATTTTGAGGTTCTGTGTAGTTTTCTCATGAGTTACTGTCACAGTACCTTGGTGTGCCACGCTTCATCAATTCAATTAGAATGATTAGCCTCGAGTTAGTTATGCGGCGATGTCCTTTTGGTACGTCACCTGGGAAAGTACCTAGACCGGTGATGTGAGGTGATCTAACCAACCGCCATCCTCCCTGCAAGATATTGGCATGATGTTTTGAACCACATGACATCGGGGCCATAGGAAAATTGGTTTTGGGCAATCGTTCATCTCCCCCAATGCGTGTGTAAGAGTGCCACGCGTTCCCCATCGAAACCAAAGTAGTTTTCCCCGGTCTGCCTTCGCGATGTTAAGTCCCATCCTATTTGTTTTTTCGATGTAGGCTTCAACCATAGATCTAAAATTCTTCAATATCAACGGCCCACCGAGCTACTCCCTTCCCACTTCCACTACATTCGTTCATACGGTGCAGAATATAGCCAAGCGCCCTGAACTATCGCACCGCTACCATGGTATAGCGTCTCGCTAAACTTCAGAAGCTTTTAGATCTCGATAAACATTGTTAGGGTGATAACATCCTCTTCGGCCTGGTGCCAACAACATATATTCATATTAATATATTCATATCAATTATACAAAAGCTAATACAAAAGTATGGTGTCTCTGTGTCCTTTGTAATTATGATTTGATTTTTCTTAATCGGTACAAATATGTTTTAACTGCTAACCTGTGAGAAGA
Organism: Picea engelmannii; assembly: GCA_009831015.1. Taxonomy (NCBI): domain Eukaryota; kingdom Viridiplantae; phylum Streptophyta; class Pinopsida; order Pinales; family Pinaceae; genus Picea; species Picea engelmannii. The sequence continues at coordinate 45,426 of ML812302.1, forward strand.
AAAATTTAGAATAGTCCACACACTAATTCACCCCCCCTCTTAGTGTGGGGTGTGGGTTCATTAAAGAAGGCCTTGTATGGTCTAAAACATGCTCCTAGAGCATGGTACTCTAGACTGGATAAATATCTACAACAGGAAGGGTTCATAAAAGGAAGTGCAGACATCAACCTCTACATCAAGGTAACTCAATATAGTATTTTATTAATTGAAGTTTATGTTGATGATATTATTTTTGGAAGTACTGATGACAGGTTAAGCCATAAATTTTCAAAGGACATGTAGAATGAGTTTGAAATGTCATTACTTGGATAACTATCCTTCTTTCTGGGTCTTTAGATACGTCAAAGCAACCAAGGAATTTTTATTTCTCAAACCAAGTATATCAAAGAAATGTTAAAGAGGTTGGGAATGGAATATTGCAAACCAGTTATTAATCCCATGCAAACCAATTGCAAGTTGGGAAAAGATGATGATTCAAATTCTACAGATCAGAGGTAATACAGGTCAATTATTGGTATCCTACTATATGTGATAACATCCAGACTAGATGTAATGCAGGAAGTTGGAAATGTGGCATGATTTCAAGTGACACCAAAGGAATCACATGTATTATCAGTGAAGAGGATTTTCAGATATCTCAAAGGAACATAAGAGTTTGGATTATGGTATCCAAAAGGAAAGGATCTATCACTTATTACCTACACATATGCAGATTTGGCAGGTTGCATTGATGACCAATGAAGCACCAGTGGAGCAACATTCTACTTGGGTGAGTGTTTAGTATCATGGCTCAACAAGAAACAATCATCAGTATATTTATCTACAACCGAGGCATAGTATATTGCAGTAGAAACATGTTCTACACAGGTTCTATGAATGAAACAAACTCTGAAACATATACAGGTTGAGTATGATGAGCCCATTCCAATCTGTTATCTCCCAAAAAGTACACCATCATTTTTGGTGATAGGATGGGTTAAAATTTTTATTTTTGTGAGTCATGGCCTTCAAAATTCAAAATTTCAGCTTTCGGCAATCAACTAAGTCTGTGGAAGTTTACTTAACTGCCGAAACAGGCCAGTTTCGGTAGCTAATATGGTTTGCCAGAATGACTTTAGCTGCCAAAAGTGTTTCCATGATGCAAATTTAAAATCCTTATGCGTCAAATGTTCCTCCAAAAGGAATGAGTTATGGTTTTCATTTAAAGGCTATTCTTTTTATTCTGCATGGAAGGACACGGGGAGGGTTATGTTAATCTAATACAACAACGGGGTGCTCATCACCATTCTCGGATCTCACTTCGCCACAACATCAACCAGTTGACATCTTCTAGTCACATTCTGTTCTCATGACGAGTGTCCTTTTGAGGAATAGGGTTTACAGTTTTTCATCCTTCTTTCTACAGAACCAGACATCAAAGGTGCGCTCTCATGGATCAAGAAACTCTGAATCTTTTTGTGCATTTCTGTATTTATTGGCGCTCAAGGGAAATGAAGATCATTTTGATTCATATCACCATCGTCCCGACATGGAGAGATGTAGAGATCCATATATAGTGAAACACTGCCATAAATTCAAGCGTGCAGGGCATAAAACTCAGCAGTCGGAGGTTAAAGCTTGATAATCATGATGAAAGGCCTAGATCAACTTTGCTGTCAATGACAGCTGATGTTAATAGGAAGGTGGTTTGTGAAATGGTGAATGATGGTAGTAATCCTGATGTTGAATCAGAAAATCTAAATTCTGAGTCATTGTTTTATGAGCCACCCCGTCTGTCAAATTGGGATATTCCATTTGTTAATTGCGATCTGATAAGTCCACGCACCTATACTCATCTTGCATATAGTCCACTTGGTGTCTGGAAAATGATAATGTCATCAGACGATTGCTTTTCTCCTCCTTGCAACCCATGGGAATCTGGTTTAAATGAGAAGAGCCCAGAGTTTATACTGAAGAGTGCTGCCAAGAGCTTTACGAATACTCCCTCTATATTAAGGAAATAGCCACGTGATGCTTCAACTCCTGTGTATGCCAACCGGAATGAAAAAGAAGCAGATAGAATGATGGAAACAGTGGACCTGGACTATGCCAAAGTGAAAGGCAGACTCTAGTCTCACCACAGTATTGTTTGAAAACTAAACATTTTGCACCTGTAAAATCTATGGAGAGGCATTTAGAATATGCATATGAAGCTACAGGTAGGCTAGACTTGGCCATGCAAGACGTGCTAACCCTTCTGCAGGTTGATGCGAGTCACCAAGATGACTTAGAACTCGTCAAAAGGTTGCGTTTTGCTCTTGGAAACAAACAGGATGCTCAGCAAAGACCTGCAAAATAGTTCGATGAACTCATGTCGGTGGTATGTGGCCTTGTTTACCTGTTATACCTGTTACAAAGAGGAAAAAAAAAAGGAGAGGACTGGGCACGCACAGCAGGTGCCTTTCGTGCTAAGTATCTGTGTGCTATAACTGCAAAACTAAGGGAAAACCAGAATTGACTCCTTCAACTACTCAATCTGTCTCTGTCTCACCTACTAAACCATTGGTTGTTAGCCCCACTGAAGCTGCAAGTATTATGCTTGGCACTACTGTGCCATTCACTACAATGGCAGGGTGTTACTGGGTAAGCAATTGTTAGAAAAGATTCTCATGGAGGCCAATCAAGCAAAAGAGAAAAACATTTGGTCTGAAGCTGTCTTTTCAGTGTCTTTTTCTGCTAATCAAGAAGTAGATTATATTTATGATACTAGTGAATCTGAGGTTCGTTGCATGTGCTTTGATCAATCGTGTACAAATTAAGGATTGGGACTGTGGCCATCAATTGGGTGCTCTCTGCATTCTAACACTTTGTTATCACAATAAACCTAATCCTACCTCAGCATATTCTCTTCCTCTAGTTTGCCCTTTCTGTCACAGAAGTATAACACAATTAGAGGTTATCCCTCCAAAAGAGAGTAGCATTGGCACTGATTATTTCAAGAACCAACAGGCCTGGCTGTGGGAGACATGCAGATCACTTCATCAGAAGGCCGTATGGAACTGCAAGGGAACTGCAAGGGAACCATGACTCCATAACAAGAAATTCATGCTAAGCATGTTATGCTTTGTTGTATGAACATGAAATACATTCATGGGATCATTGTTGTGGTTAGACTATGCTCATTAGACTGGAATACAGAAGATAAAGGAGCAGGAGCTGTGTTAAAATTGAAGTAATCCTTTTTGCTTAGCTTAATTAAGAATCAAATGGACAACTTCTATCAGGCAGGTGGAAAGGTACACCAATACTATTTCAGAATAATCAAGGTAACAAGAACAGGGGCAGTTTTCTAACAGAGTACTAAAGGATCATCGGTGGCAAGGAAATCATCACATGAAGAGATCAATCCCATATTTCAAGGAGCAATTGGTTCGAGATGTTATGCAGCCAACTAAGGATTCGATCCACCTTTTTAGTCTAGTTTTCCAACAGGAGGAGTAAATATACAGGTGGCAGGGAATCCATCAATCAAGCTAAATATAAATAGTCAAAGAATCATCTCCAGATTTCTAGGAATCAATTCTGTTATGCACCTAACTAAACCCACCGAGCCTTGGGAGGCTACTTCACTTCAACAACCATCGAGCACAAGAAATGAGATCGACACATCAGCATTTCCTTGATTCAAGGAATCAGTCCTATCTTTTTGCATGTATTGTTTTAGTTAATCTTTAGTGTGACAGATCCATGTTTTTAGGATCTGAAGAATGATTTTGTAAAGGCTATAAAGCCTAAAGACTCAGACTGTTAAAGGGGTTCGACTTGGAATACTATGATGCTGCTACTGTAATACTCAAACTTATTCTTAGTTTATAAAAAATTGCAAGCTTCTTTCAGTTCTGTGTCAGATTTTCTCTTCTGTTCTTTTATAGCTTATGAGTGGAAGCCTTTTGTTGAAGCTCATTCAATTTGCAGTGACTGTCATCTCACTAATTAATTGTCTTAGTTGATTATCATAAGTTATTTCTTGGTTGTTAGACCCATTGTGTTTGTTGGCATGAAACATAATCTGGTTCAATAACTGTTTCCTTTCCCCCATTTAATCAAACTTTATCTGACCATGGTGCTAGAAAGCCTTGTGAATTTTTTTTATCTTTAGACAGTCCTAAAAACATAGTCCAGCCTCTATTTATTCACCTTGATCCACAACCCATTTCAATTATTTAGAAAATTGCTTCAAAAAGAGTTAGTTACCAGGCATCTCCGACTTACACCCTAGGAGAGTTTCCTGGAGTGATAACACAATCTATTGTGATAATACAAGCTCCATCAATATCTCAAAGAACTCAATGATGCACTCCAAGATGAAGCACATTCCAATCAAGTATCACTTTCTAAGGGAATATGTTGCAAAAAAGAACATCAGAGTTGAATATGTGGGCACAAAAAAATAAGTGGCAGACATCTTTACAAAACCGCTTCCATGGGAAGCCTTTGAATATCTTTTCCATAGACTCAGAGTTATTTCTACTCCAAAATGAATTATTTTGAATTATTATCTTATATGTATTAGATGTACATGAGGAAGAACCATAAAGAGGACAATTCAGGTTGGGAGATCAGACGAGTCAGTTAGGGGGAGAAACCTCGAATGGAAAGATACCTTTTCCATTGATGACAAAGGGGGAGAGATTTATCAGATGCAGAGGACAGAGGCATGGTTCCAGAGGGAGCATTGGTCACAAAGATGCAGACATGGTTCCAGGGGGAGCATGAGTGACATGATTTCAGTATTGTATCAGAGTGTTTCCATCGATGCCAAAGGGGGGTATTGTTGATTAATTGGGTTGGTTGTCATTGATGTCAACCCTTGAAGAAAGTCTGGTAGAGAATTCTGATAGCATAAAGGTTAGGGTAATGGACCCAAGTTTGATTGATGTATAATGGTATGAGTTTTGATATATTTGCAGGTAAGACTATTCTATATGGATAATACATGTCATGTCATTTCTGGTGGTATGTGGAATGTCACATAACTCCTCACGGTTTGAGAGTTATGGCCTTACGAAGTTGAAGGACCCTCATATGATTGGCTTGAAACCCCAAAAGGTCAAAGAAGTCAAAGTTCTTGCAAAGAAGAAATTATTTAAATAATAAAGTGAAGTGACAAAGTCAAAGAGGATTATTTAAATAATAATGTGAAGTGACAAATTCAAATGGTACTATTCAAATAATAAAGTGAAGTGAAAAAATCAAAGAGGATTATTTAAATAATAAAGTGAAGTGACAAAGTCAAGGAGGATTATTTAAATAATAAAGTAAATAAAGAACTTTCTAATTATGGAAAGTGGTTATAAGAAGGTTAACCCTAAAATGAGGAAAATGGGTTAAGTGGTCAAGTGTAAAATTGGGCAATGTTGGACATATGTGACTATGTGGACAAAGTTGCCTAGAAGATGGTTCTAAGGAAGTTACTTGGAAAGTATAAATAAGAGGCAAGGCTCTCTCATCTTAAATCACACTTTAGCATATTGAGTATCTACAGGTGATTGAGGTAACCAATAACTTGAACCATGCATCAAAGATATCTCTTCTCCATTTCTTGATTAATAATCCCACCCAAAGATAAACAAATGTTTCTACAAGAATTAATTTTAAAAATGATATGTTCCATATATCTTGGGCTTGAGGCATGAGAAAAAAGATATGTGAGGCATTCCCAAAATATTTGACATGCAAAGTATCATCACAATCATATCAATATTGTTAGAAACAACAAGAAGAACGTGAAACTCTATGATAGATAAATATGCGTAGATAAAAAAAAATGGGAATGATAAATATGGAGAACAAGGACATGAGGGTTTGATGATGCATAAAATTGAATGAATAAAATGACAATTCTCACTATTCCAATCCCAATTTTAGGTTTTGTGAGGTTGACAAGGTTGATTTTGTGCATATTCATACACTAGTACATTTGGGTCAAATTTCGAAGGTGAATTCGATGTAATTTCCACTTTATATTGTCGAGAGAACGACCAACAATGGATCCCCTCAAATGTCATTTCACATGACGCTTCTTTTTCAATGACATAGCATTCGTCATTATTATGACGTCTGGAGGTGGAAAGACCGACGTCTTGAATGTGGCAAGATCAAAATTTGGGACGTGGAAAGAGAGACGTCTTGAATGTGGCAAGAGAGACGTCTGGAAAGTGGCAAAAGAGACGTCTTGAACGTGGAAAGACCGACATCTTGAAGGTGGCAAGAGATATGTCTAGAATGTGGAAAGAGCAACGTCTGGAACATAGCAAGACCAACATCTTGAAGGTGGCAAGAGAAACATCTAGAATGTGGCAAGGGCGACGTTAAGAGGCATCATCATTGATGTGGTTTCTATGGGAGTGACACTCCAAGTTGTCTCAATAGCGACTGTGTTTTAGGTATTTAAAAAAAATTACAATATCAATACTGAGAGGGACAAGTACGTTAACCTTTGCTAAGATACTAGCCATATCAATATTTAAATCTATATCATTGGTCTTAGGCAAGGTTGGTTGAGGAGGAGGAATAACTTCCAATGGTAAAGGGGGTCTTGTCTAATGAGGTTTATGATCACTAGGATATGTCTTGGGTGTGTTATCACACGAACTCGCAATTGTTGAGCTAAAGTCAAAAAGATCAAGTGCAATCATGCGTAATAAGACTGCAAAAATATACTAGAGAATAAGCCCCTGTTTTTAGATAGGATCAAAATAATACTGTACTTTCTTGGGTAAGTCAAAAACAAGTGCCATCCAATACAAGATCCTATATACCAATGAGATAGCTGAGCAACAGAAATTCCAGAGCCTTCACTGAAACCTATGACAATTTGTTTGACATTTAGCAGAAAATTATATCATCAATAATACAACTTGAAGTCATTGCAGGTATCTCTTTGTATCCTTTGGCTAGCACAACATCTTCATGCATATCATGCAAGTGTTCTATATATATACATTGATTAGAACAGAAAATTCATAGAATGCAAATTGTAGCAATTCGAAACAACCATAACAAATTTGGACTCCAGATATAAAGCTCATAATCTCTCATGCCAAGACATTTGAAAATTCCAAACCATGTAAAATTCAATATCCCAATACTCGGTTGGAACAAGCGGTGAAGAAAGAAAAATTTAAATACTTCAACAACTATAGCAGATTTGGTCTACAGATACACAACACATATATATTCCAAGTTTAGTTTCAAATAACAACCAATGTTACTATTATATACACAACTAATCCATCTAGTTTCAAATAACAACCAATGTTAACTGTCATATACACAGTTAATCCATGTAGTAGATATATTAAGTGACCGAACATCAGTCATTTTTCAAACATGATCCAAGAACATGACAGGCCAAAGCATAATATTGTGAATTTTCTCAAATGGCTTCTGGTATTGCACATTATGAGGAAGGTGCACATCCAAACTGCAGATGCACTCACATATTTCAGATAGAATCTCAGGAAAAGAAACATCCATATATCGAATTACTATATTCAAGATATACGTGATATGTTATCTAAGTCTACAGATGCGTCCATTTAGCCATAATTATTTACATGCTCACATTCATCAAACAATTCAGAATACCTGCAAACATTTTCAGAAATATAGATGGCTAAGTCATCCATAGAGATATTTATTACTGCATTTCATATTAAATCCCTCTCCTCCAATTCAATAAGGATGACCTTTGTTCAATAATTCAAACCTCTATAAATATCAACTATTCAGCTGATCTAACTACACTACTAAAAAAAGGCATGTGCCAAAACCCAAACACTAAAATATATGGTTCAGAAAGCTTACACATCAATGGGCTCGCTCAATACTATCAATTCCAATTAATCCAAG
>ML812302.1:53368-82009 GCA_009831015.1 Picea engelmannii
TCTATAAATATCAACTATTCAGCTGATCTAACTACACTACTAAAAAAAGGCATGTGCCAAAACCCAAACACTAAAATATATGGTTCAGAAAGCTTACACATCAATGGGCTCGCTCAATACTATCAATTCCAATTAATCCAAGAGAAAATATTATGTTTAGTAAGGACTCAAAAGTAGAAAATTCACTTGTGAAAAATAATACTACATAAAAATAACCTTAGGAAAACACAAAAAACTTCACTGACCATTTACTGAGGTGTTGAAACTCTCCTAGCATATCCAGCATGAAGCCTCCCCGATAATATCTTTCTGATCCCTAACTGAATAAAAATGTTAGAGCTGGCAACATGTCAAACTGCAAGGCTTCATATAGTCAATAGACTAAATGTCAACTTGAAAGGATCACTTTTTGTTGGAGAAACTTGTTGTCCTAAGTGGGATACAAAAATCATTGAGGAAACAAGATCTAATGTTGATGATGTCTTGAACACTCTAAAAGACTCATGTTCATAATAAAAAATAAAAAATTTCACTGTGTTGATACCCATGATGATTTATGATCCTTATAACTATGAATAAGCTCATGGAAAGCATGGGAGAATTTTATAACATAAGAATATATGTCCTTGATGAAAAATGAGATATGGGAGTTGGTATCTCTTCCATTAGGGAAGAATATTGTTGGATATAAATGGGTCTATAAAATGAAATTCTATGTGAATGGTAGTATTGATAAGCATAAATCTTGATTGGTCACTCGATATAATTTTGCTCCTATTGCCAAGATGAACACCATTTTGATTGTTCTTTCACTTTTCGATAGCTTCCAGTGGGATATTCACTAGATGAATATCTCTAAATTGCATTATATTATATTGTGCACTTGTTTCATTCATTTATAATATATTGAATATTTGGGTAACATGGGCGCATGCCTATATTGATTTTCTTGGATTTTCTTAATGTGGTGTCTCATGCCAATCCTAATCTCTATTTTCTACATATCAACAAGCTAAAATACATTGATTAAGATCACATTACATTATTAACTTATTAATTACAAACAATTGTTTTATTAATCAAAGTTGCAGCTAATAAATAACCCATGCATGTATGGAAAGAAACTAAACTAATTTTGCAATATCTAAATAGAACACTTAATTTTGGCATTATATTTAGTGTGTGCACTTGTAGTGAAGAGCTTCAACAACTTCTACAATTTTACAATGTTTGATTGTGAAGGTAATGCTGACCAAAAAGGAGGTAATGTTGACGAAAAAGGAAGTCCACTAGATGTTATTGCTTTACTAGTTGTGTCATGGTGTAACAAGAGAACTTTTAATGTTGATTTTTTACCACAGAAGCATAGTTGTTTACTTTTGACAATAAATTTCTATCATTGTGCCACAAGATAAATTTTATTGTAGCCTTGTGAAGCATTGAAGATACTAGTCTCGGTTGCAAAAGAAAGGAAAAATTAATTAGTTTGAATAGGCTTCTATCAAGTTTTGGAGAAAAACCAATATATCCTATGATGTTATGAAGTGACATTTAGAGTTTCATTTCTCTCACAAATAATGTGAGATTTCCTAGGAAAATAAAACACATACATATACAAGATCATTTGTGAAAGAAGTTGCTATAAAAGAGTTGGATCTTTTGTTTTGCAATTCAGAAAACATAGTAACAAATACTTATGGACACCAGACCTTGTACTAACGTTTATTCACATATGATAAATTGAATGTATTGTCTTTGGTTTTTTGTCATGAAAACAAGCTGAGCAAGAGCTCTATAGGTCCATCCCAGAAAAATGTGTGGATGGTTAGAATGAGGGTAGGTAGGTAGTTCAACAACATCTATTAGTGACCATATTTGTAATAGAGATGTAATTGAAGTCACTCTCAATTGAGAGTGTAGTGAATGTTAAGGTAAATACCAAATTTAACCAATACATTCATCAATCATGCTAATATTAAGGAAGGTTTTACTTTATTTATCTACTAGAATGTTTGAAGCATACTTTATTTTAATACTAAATGATAAAAACTCATAAATCACTTAAAGCATTAATCATAATTTAGGAAAGTGGCCTTCTAGCTAGTGGGAATTTTCAGTATATTTTCAACTATATGGGAAACTTGTTGTACTATAAGGGGTTGGATTAAAGGTTAATACAATTGGTTGTGTCCTTGGAGTTTATTATTATTTATTATCTTTTCATAGAATCAAACATTGATGTCTACATATTAATATCCATTCTAGCAAGATAATGTAACCATTACATGCATTATCTGTTCATAGAATCAAACATTGAAGTCCATGTATTAGTCTCCATTCTAAAAAGATAATGTAACCATTATAGGAAGTAGGCCTTGTTATATATCATAGATTGTCAAAAAATGAGGTTTCTTCTATAATTATTTGCAATTAAGATCCTCATTCAATCAAGTTAATATAGAGATTGCATTTCAAATGGGTACAAGATCATGACAATGGGAAATTTTGCAGTACTCTATTAGATAATTAGTGCCCCATGTAGATTTAGATTAAGGCAAGCATAGAATCGCTTGTTGAACCCATTATACCATATGGGTAAAGGTTTTGGGGACCTTGCTTAGGTGAGGTTAACTAGACATATATTGAAAGAATGTTATGATGTTATTGCTCATTGCATAAGGCATTTAATATTTTGTACAAGGTTTTCTCTTTCCTTCATCTAAGTTCGTCCTTTCCCTACTTAAATTAGGATTATAGTATGTAAGTAGAAATATCTCCAAAAGTCACCAAACCAATGTTTACATGACTTCCTCCATAACACTGAGCATAGTAGAAGCTAGAGATTTCATACACTTGAGCCTCCATATATCATGCATGCTAATATTTTCAGCTGGACAATTGGATAACTCGATGTATGCACTCACCCACTTCAGTCAAAGTTGAATTCCACAGTACACAGGTTCAAAATAACTGCCAATTTAACTGGATTTTTTATACCAATATTGGAGCATTTGTATTCTTGTCTACTATAAGATCAGAGTCTAGAATAAATACATCATTTTTTTAGGAATATATTGTGCCAAGTCAATATGACATGTGAGGAATATTTTGTGCCAAGTTTTCCTACTAATCCTTCTAGAGTTTGGACACAATTTCTGAGAGCATGGTAGAACCTCAAGACAAGTCTTTAGAAGTGCAGTTAACCTCAACGGATTTATGAGACTTGTAGCAACATATGTAATGGTCGAGATGGAGATGAGGTATTATATACCATTCTAAATATGTAGGATCATAAGAAAGTATAATTATGGTTATATATACATGAAATCAATGTCATTGACTCATTGGAGTTCAAAATTGAAGTGATTTTTGGCCTTATCCTGGTAGCAAACATTTCTAGGAATATCATGAGCATTGAATCAACATTTATGATAGCTCTCAGGCCAAGTTTATTTGATGAATTATGTATTCAAAACAAGGTATATAAGGAGCTCCACCTCTTAGAACACCCATAGAACACATTTTAGAGGTGTTCTCTTTTGTTTGAGGACTGGGTTACTTTGTTCATAAAGAATGATTCCAGCTTGTGGGAAGATATAAAATGGGTTAAACTTTAGATATGGGAAGACACCCCACTCTTAGAGGAACCATTAAACACATGATTCTAGTAAGAGCACTCATATATGCCAATATACTTTTCTCTCCCTCAAGCATGTCATGTTGGGTATATAAGTTGCCACTCATTGTGGAAATAAATTGTGACATAATCGATAGTGCTAAGGCCTTCATAATTTAAACCTCTTCAATTCCCCCTTTGTCCACACTTACACTCACCACACCCATTTCTTAAGGGTTTCCTTCACAAAGGATAATTGTCACACCACTGCACCTTCTAAGCATAAATAACTCCTCTAATGAGTGTGATTGTACCCTCACTGCTGTCAGGAATGCATTAGAACACACCTGAAGATGGCAACCCATGAATGTGCCTTTCTGCTAGTAATAATTCCTTGGAACTAATGCCCAGATGTTAACAAGTTTTCCTAGGCCACAAGAAGCAACCTTCTTACTGTTGTTTTCTATCATGGACATGTCTTCCAATGATATCTTTAGCATAGTGCTGAAATGATAAAAAAGGGACCCCAAAAATACTCCAGAATAACCATGTTTCTTGAAAATCTAAAGGCATCAGCTGCAAATACTATTTTCAACCCATCAAGATGTCCTCACCAATAGATATTCTTCAAAAATAAAATGACAAAGACAACAATATTATTTCCACCAAAATGCATCTTCAGATCTCTAGAAGTGAAATAGAAAGGCTCTCTCTCCCATCATAAACAAGATGCCAATCTCTCTATCTCACAACTCCTGGTACAGTGCTTTTAAAAATCCCTAAAATGTTCATGCATTTTGGGACATTCTCTATATGATCTCCCTCAAAATTGAGTACCACAGTAGAGTAAAATTCAATAAAATTTGTTGATACCATTGAATCATTTCTTGTAATTCCTCCAAAGGAAGTTGAGTGCATTGATCATGTCATGATTGTAAATTTCTGAAAGTGAGTCAAACCAAAGATTTCTCTAGAGTTGAGTGATTGTGTGTGAAAGGAGAACATTGGTTGTCTGTTTCCTTTGTATAGGTATTTCAGAAAGATAGCTACTAAGAGAAAAATGAGAAGAAATGATAAATACCTGAGCACTGTTCGGAACAACGAGACTAGTGAAACCCTATAATTCTATGTTTGAATCCCAAAAGGAGATTGAGAAAGCTGGGTGGAAAACAAGACTAGGTGTCGATGAATGGTGGAAAACAATTTATAAAAGGTGGTGTGTGCAGAATAGCGGGTAAAATTTAGTCAGTTGTTTTGATCCCTTACATAATTTGCTACCACAACAACCGTCAGTATGCATATGTACTATTTCTACCTCTTTTCGGAATGATTTGGAAAACATATAAATTAGTTCTGTGTCCAAAATGAACTATGACAGATGGTTTATCTGCACCCTTCATACCAGCTATAAAGCAGAGAAAATGAGAGAGTAAAATAGTACACCATTGTACAAAAGGAATACCATTTAAACACAAAAGTAATGTGCATCAAAAGAAATCACCCAAAGGCATTTTGATTCCATTTCAACTATTAACATCGAATCATCCAACAAGTATTGGCACAAAATCTTAATTATAGCAGTTACAAGTTCTTGAAAAACCCCCACCTCGAGATTGATACTCACAACAATGTCACCATATTTGGCTTCTGACCAAGAAAATCCATTATTGAATTCATATGGTAAATGAAATGTAATGGCATATGGATCCCCAACACCAACCTGCATAGATATAAATAGATGTCAGTATAAAATGTAAAGGGATAGGGGTTGTTGGATCCAATCGATGCACAAAAGGTTTCCTAATACATATCAAATTAAAAAACCATTAGTAATAAGAAACAAGAGAAAATTGAATAGCCAACACTTTATAATAATGGAAGTTGGCTATATAATAATCATTGATCACAAGTAATGAAAGAAAATTTTAGAGGTGGATATGTTGGCTCTTGTTGCCTATGTAGGGAGGGGTAGTTGGTATAGTTACATCTTGTCTCAATGATGTTTGATTATTGATGTATTTTTGATTTCTCAACAATCAAATATAATATGCATTTTCTAGAAAATAAAATATTAAATATTATTTACAAAATAGAGTTTTCAGTTAAGCATCTCCAATTACAAACCTTTTCAAGTTTTTTGCAAAATGAATGAGTTCTCAAATCATCCTGCAATTGCTAAAACTGTACTTCAGTCATATGTTTATGTGGGGTGTGCTATTGTTACAATGTATGAAAAATCTGGGATTGTAGATTATGCATGCAAAGTGTTTGATGAAATGGCCACAGTAAGCTCATCATTGTGGAATTCAATGATTGCAGCATGTGTGTAGAATGAAATTGATCTGCAAGCCCTTGAACTATTTTCTAAAATGCATCATCTAAGCCTGAGATTGGACATATTTATGTTTTTCAGTGTTCTTTGGGCTTGTGCAAACCTTGGTGTTCTAGAATAGGGAAAATAGCTTCACATCCATGTGATCAAAACTGGATTTGAGTCAAATATATATGTAGCTAGTTCCCTTGTTACCATGTATGCTAAGTGAAGTAGCATAGAGTATGAACACAAAGTGTTCAAAAGAGAAACCAAACATGACTTGATCTTATGGAGTGCAATGCTTACAGGATATCCTCAGGATAATTTTGGAGAGGAGGTATTGGACCTCTTCTGAAAAATGCAATGAGTAGGTATGAAATCACATCAATTCATCTTTGCAAGTATTCTCCAGGAATGTGCCAGTTTGGAAACTTTTGGATATGATAAGGGGATAAATAATGGACATGGATATTGAAAAAAAATAACAATGTGTGCTTCCCTATAAAACCTCATGAAATTACATGAAAAATAGCCAAGCATACATGAAACTAAAGAAAAATTTAGAAAAATTAAACCACTGGTTGAATTCATGTGTCCTCAGACACAAAAACCTTGCTTATCAAAGAGTTTGACCTTCTTTTAAGGAAAGTCAAAGTTATATTTGGGAGTCCAGAGAATTCTAATGTTGGTTCTATTCTAAAGAATGTTGTGTTTGGAGGCTTTGATGACATGTTGGAGCTAGGAAAGCATGAAAAAGAGTGTATTGACAATGAGGAGCTTATTGACAATGGTAAAGGGACAAAAGAGAGAATAAACAGATACAGAGAAGTATTTTCAACAACTTACCACTCTCTTCGTGATTTCTCTCTCCTAGCCAGTGCCCTCCACGAGCTCTCTCTCCCAGTGCCCTCATGTGATCTCTCTCTAACTGTGCATCTTGTGAGCTCTCTCCCTGTTCCCTCTGCGAGCTCTCTCTAACCCAGAGCTTGAGCTCTCAGCTATCTTTGCTTGTGAATGGGTGTGAGTTCATGAATGGGTGAGCATAAAAGTATTTTCATGAATGGGCACGAGTATTATCATTTCATACCTATTAACATGAAATTGCAGCCTCCTTCTACCCATTCAACTATTGAACATTACCATATAGTTTCAATTTCCCACAAAAAATTACCACCAAAGGTGTTGGAACCCAATGGGGGTCATTAACGGAAATTTTCAAGGGTACCTTTCCATAATCCCACAAATGAGTTTACTTGTGTTTATAAGTAAAATAAAGGGCCACTAAGGTTTCCTTTCATAAATTTGTGGCTTTGGGAATGAAGTTACCAAGGCCTAGTGTGCCAATTGATGTTGACCCAAATTATAGTAAAACACTAGAATTGGGTTAACTAGGTGTTTTTTAAGTCCATTGTGTGGATAAGGGGTAGTTCTAGTGATATTCAATTCACAGTGATTTCCCCTTTGATTGTACACCCTTATGAAGGTCTTCCCAAGAAATCACAAATGTTACGAAGGACTTTAAAAGTAGTTATTCAACTTTTAAGTTTCCAATTTAAATGGTCTTATGGATTTTGAAATGACTACCAAAACCTAACCCCAAGGCTCTATATTAAGGATAATGTTGGCATGCTAGACCCAAAATATAGATGTTTAATTTATTTTATAATCTAGATTAATTTTAGGGTTGTTATTTAGTGACGGGTTGTTCCTTTTATACTTAATAATGCACATATGCAAAAACTTAAGTGTTGTAAAAAATGAAATTCAAAAATGGAAAAAGGCATGAAAACCTATAGATGTTATTTTCTCTTTCCATTTCTTCCTTTCATTATAGAAACTAAATTTTTTTTTATCAATAGGCAATACATATAGAAGGCTCAAAACCACTATGAAAAATAAATCTTTAACCCTATTTTGTAAGCCCCAAAAACCAAAAATATGTGGGAAAATGATTTACAATCGTGAAATTGTGTAGACAAATGGTTTCCATACATGAAATTGCATCAATGGGGATAAATAATGGACATGCATATCGAAAAAAAATAATAGTGTGTGCTTCCCTATAAAACCTCATGAAATTACACGGAAAAGGGCCAAACATACATGAAACTAAACAAAAAATTAGAAAAATTTAAAACACAAAAGGGAAGGCAATCATGCATAGAACTAATGTGGATTTTTGAAAAAAAAATGTTGACAAGCATACAAAAGGTTAAAAAACCAAAAAATCCCTAATAATCAATCAAAGAAGGAAGAATTTAAAAAATCCTTCTCTCGTGGACTCACCATTTTGTCGTAGGAATATTTTAGCATAGTGGGTAGAAACCATTCCACAATAGTGGATTGATATGCTAAGGAACAACAATAAAAGAATTACCTATTCTACCCTCTCAAACAAACAAGCAAATGATGGAAAACTAAAGTTTAAGAGGAAAGAGAAAGGATTATACATGTGAGACATTCCTTTCAAGATATTCAAAGCTTTAGGTTGAGTTGAAAGAAAAGGAGAAGGGAAACAATCTTGAAATAAACCTACAGACAAGATGATGAATAAAATCTTAATGTTTTCTATAATGGTAAACTCTAGCACTAACTTGCTCAAAATGGTAAAATCCATAATTTACTTAATACCCATCCATAAAATTGCATATAATTGACATGAAACAACAATGTGAAATGCAAAAAAGAAATGAAATTATTATGCAATCAACAAGAAAATAGTGCATTGTTACCTTGCATGAGATGGGTATATCTAAACCTTCCCTCCTCAAGGTTCTTTCCTCAAAAGGGCTCATGATTCCAAAAGCATCTCCATCTCTCTTCCCAAACTTTAGACAAGCAAGTAGAAAATGTACAAGAATGGTTCCAATATGGGGAACCCAATATAATTCTAATGACATAGCCTTATAATTCAATACAAAGATCCTCAAATTAATGTATAGGAGGCCTATTTATACGTAGAGGGTGATGATGGATTCCCTTAAAGAAACATAAGATGAATGAGAGTAATAATGAAGGACCAACACTTGGCCTTGTCATAGGAGAGGTGAAAATGGGGGTGACACAAGACTTCCATCGACATAGATAAAATATGAGAGGGACATAGGTAAGAAATCATGAATTAAAATCCATGGGGGGGGATGACTAAATTGATGTYAGAATGAGGAAAATAKAATGAATATGTTTGTATATTTAGGTGGAGTAAACAAAATTTARCAATTATAATGACAAGGTGRAATGACACAACTAGATTAATCAATATTCAYGYTTCAATCAACAAAACATTGACACCWCCATGGAYWCATGGGGAAAATTCATGGAATATGAATATTTTTATTTAATTTTTATTCTTCTTTTATCTTTAGTGGAAAGAATAAAAGAATATGTTATGTTAATGAGAGAGGACAAGTATCAAGGTGTAAGAAAATCCATTCTCAAGTGTGAAAGGGAACATAAGGGTGAAAAGGAAGTAGAGAAATAAGTGTGCAGGAAATGATGGACACCTTAATGCAAGCCCCCTCTCAAATGACAATGTTTTGTATTCATTTGGAGCTTTGGAGTCTTGTATAAGCAATAAAAAATAGGTGAGAAACAAAATGTGAAGTGTAGAAACAAATTACAAAAAATAGGTGGGAGCCCATAAGGGAGTGCATAGGAATTGAGAAGAGAAGAGAATGAGGTTCAAGTGCCATCTAAGACTATAAAGGATCTCATTTATATGGGGAACACTCACGATGGATGTAAAACTAAAAAGGGTGCTAAATTGGGGTTACCCATCATAGGGAGGCTCTAACATTGGACAAGTGTTAAAATAGGTGTCAAAGTACCAATGTCCAACCAAGGTTGACCCTAAGGTGATTGAATTGGAAAAAAGGTTTAAATATAAATATGTGGAGGGAAATATTAAACCTATATGATGGCTTAGACAAATACTTATAGAATTCCATGAAAAGAAGGTGAATGATCTTGAATGAAAATGCTAACATGTTCAAATTCCTACATCCAAGAAACAATGACAACCATGTAAAGAAGAGAAAGAACATAAATCCAACTATGAAAATGGTGCAAAGGGTTAGGAAATAGAGAAGTATGAGGTCCCCATATTGTGGATCATTGGAGGATGAAAGGAACGACTTATCATTAGTGGGTGATTCATTGCCATGGTGTTCCTTAAAAGTGGTGGAAAACTCTACAATGCATTCAAATAAGGTTATGACCTTCTTGGCTTTCACAATGGAAAACTCTACTTTGCTCGAGCTTGATAGTGTACCTTGTTGATCCTGAGTTTATGTTTTAAGGCTATAAAATATACCGTCAAGGCATCCGAAAATAATTTAAGAAAAGATTTGGAATTAGGGAATTAGAGAAAGATCAGAGCAGATTCAATTTCTCAACTGTCTTTGTCTCGCTTCTTGTTGTTCTTGGATGCTAATGTCACGTTCAATAGCATCCCATGATCGTTCTAGTTCATCCCTATTAGTCATTGTTTATAAAATAGTGTTAAATAAACTTAGGGCAATGTTGGTTTGATCCTGAAGGCCCGGTTCTATGTTAGGTTGTCTGCTATTAGGGACAATCATGGATGATAAAGTTTAAAAGGTTTATAAAATGGGTTTTTAATCAATTGGTTACTTCATATTTCCAGAGATGAGATCAATGAAAACAATTTTAAAATCTATAACAGTAATGTAAAAACACATTCAATGTCGTTTCCTAGTTTTGTAACAATTTTGAAACTGTAAACAACGAAATACAATACAGAGAAATATAAGGATTTTATCAAGAAATAATCTTATATTTCAATTAACGATGATGAAAGAAAAACAAGATTTCTAACAGAGTTAAATGTTAAGGAACAGAAGGTTTTACAGGTCTTAAAATTACTAAAGTAATTTCAAAGGAAAGACTGTAATACGTTCAACATCCAAACCAATCTGAAATAATAAACAACAATGTATATAAATTCAAATTGATTTACTTGTTACAAAAACACTTTAAAAGGAAAATTTAACAAATCATGATAAACAGGGGAAGACACATAGTTACAATGTTGCAGGATCCAGAATCTTGTTTGTGATTTATATTCCGATGAACTTCAAAACTAAATTTACAAAAAATGGCTATCTCCAAAAATTTTGAATCCTTTTCTCATCCTTTTGAAACTATATTTATACATTTCTATCAAAGTTTCTCGTTGGTAACTAACCAACTCCCTAATATTACGGTTACATTAAATAATGTCAATCGTTTACAATTTCTTTCAAAATTCTAATAAATAAAAACATTTAAAAAGTTTTAAATTTGCGTTGACGAACTTTCTTTTTCTGCTTCAACGCATTGAACACATTTTCCCAAAACGTTTACTAAGATCCTAGGAGCCTCAGGTATCTCATTTGCTTCAAAAGAGAAAAATCTTCTCTGTAAATCTAGCAATCGACTTTCTATCGTTTTCTCTATGAATTTAACATTTTTCAACCTTAAACTTGAAGTTACCATCCACTTATTTATTTCTGTAATGTTAACCAATTTAATATTTGAAATTTCTTCTTTCCTTTCTTCAATCTCTTCTCTTGACTTCAAATGATGCCTAGCAATGTTGATTTCACCTAATAACCCAAAACAACCATCTACCCCAATATTTAATGAATCGTTTTCAAAGAGATTGAAGATTCCTTGACAATCTTCGTTAACTTCTTTTGTAATTCTTTTATATTCAGCCAATTTCAATTCCCAAACTTTTATCATTATATCTCCTTTTACCTGTTCAGAAACAGATAATTTCTGATTTTTTCCAATTTCTTCTTTTAGTGAGGAAGCCACTGCTTTTTGAAAAGTATTCCTTGATGCTTTTGCTTCTCTTTCTTTTTGGAACACCTGTTCCATGGACCTATTTGATTCCTAAAAATAGTTCTGGATAATTTCCAGATTACATAATACTTTCTATTGTTCCTCTTCTATTTTTACATATATCTCTGATGCCTGCGTCCTGAAATGTTCAATTTCAATAACCTAGTTAGTAACAGAAATAATCTTGTCTTGTGAAAATTTATTTTCTTCGCCCATCTTTTGAACTTGTTCTTGAGTGACCTGTATCATGTGTTTTGCCTCATTCAAGTTTTTATTCAACTTTTGGATTTCTTGCATATCTTTGAGTCTAGCTTGTTCTAGACCTTTTGTATTCCCCAGCCAATATTTCTTTCATTTTCCTTTAATCTGTCTTGCAACTGAATTATTTCTTGATCCTTCTGCTCAAGCATAGTTGTTAGGTTTCCTATAGAATATATATTAGCTGATGCTATAGCACCCATTGTTCCTACTAAATCTATAGCGAATTCTCCATCCTTGAGTTTCTTCCCATCAATAATAACTCTATGCTTCTTAATCGATCTTTCTCCTACAGAATGAATTTCTTGTTTCAAAACATCTCTTCTCTTTTTGCTGAAAAAATAATCAGATGGGGGGATTTCATCTCTTGAAATCGGCTCCAGATCACTGACGTATAGAACTCCTTCACGAGGGGTTCTGAAAGTTGACTGTAGTGGAGTTAAAGATGTAATGGGGCTACCAAGTTCCTTTGAAATGGTTCCTCCAATCTTTTCTGGAATATCATCCAAAATTATTGGAGTTGTTTCCAGTCCTTTTCCCTTTTCTGTCCCTGGTTATTTTATCTGAGAACCCTCTGTGTTTTGAGGAGGTATTTTAGGATCTTTCAACCTATCTTTGTCACTTGACTTATCCTAAGTATCAGTTTCAAACCCTAGAGGGGTTTCTTCCTATTCTGGCAATGAAGTCGATATTTCACCTTGTAAAATCTTCGGCAGGCAGCTTCGCCTATGTTTTTGAAAAGATACAAACCCCACCTGTGAGTCAGGTGACAAGGCCTATACTCTATTATGCACTTCCTCATAAGATTTAACATCTTTGAAAATATCATCATAAACTAAAACTTCATGTTCATATGCTTTTAAATTACAGTGTATGTAATGTCGACTAATTATTTGGTAAGGGTCGTGCTTTCTGTGCTCGATGTTTACTAATTTAACTTCCTCCAATGATTCGGCCTCCGCTTTAGAATGACCTATGTTTGATAAAGTAAATTTCCCGATATGAACAGGGAAAGATGGCCATGCTTTTTTCTGAAGGGCTTTTAATTGTAACCCAATACCACCCTTGGCTAACTGATGAGCCACTTCTCTGCATATCAATCTATTTGGTAAAAACTTCGGGAGTGCATGAGGCGGAATGGAACAGCCATAAACCATGACATAGGAAAAATTTTCCTCAATAAACCAGTCGACAACCGATTTGAGGCTTTCTATGATTGTGTTAGAAATGCGAGGGGGTTCGCATCCAAAGAATATTTTGTGCAGAGGGATAGTTACATAATGACAAACATCATAAAAAACATCTTTTTCATTTTCTTCCCAGAGAGCTGAGTGGTATTTATGAATAGGCTCTGGACAAGAAACATTCCAACTCCAATTCATTAATGGGAAATGAGTCATAAAATAAATGGAATCCATAATATATGCAGACATATAAAAGGACATCGGTTGTCCTTTTGACTTGGCTGCTTTGTAATTCACAACCTATGATGTGAGGTTATCTGACAAAATTTTATGCCAGTTAAAACTGCGTCCTTCTGAAACTTCCTCTAGGAAAGGTGTCTAGTCTGCATGAAAGTGACAAAGATCCTTTCTCCCAAAAATTCTACATAACATCATTGCTACATAAACCATATATTCGTTTAAGGAAGTTGTGGCATAAATCCCATGTAAATCAGCCCTAAACTTATTTCATCCCTGGCCCATCCTTTAATCATGTCAGGGTATGTCTGTCCCGCTTCAATGCATTCTTTTCTTTGAAACTCAGCTAAAAACTCAGAATTAAAGGTGTGTCTATAATTGGGCAAGAGCTTATACATTACTTGAATGTGCTCAGGCCTGAATGAGCCGATAACATCTCCTTGCTCATTCAGAATTCTTCTTGTTGGGATATCCACTTTATCCAGAGCCCAACTAATCATATCGGTATATGACACAAGTCTCGGATGCGCAACAACCTTATGAAGCTCAGACTCGGCAATATCTCGGAGATGATTTTCTGAATCAGGGTCTGCATATTTAAGCTCATCCTCCATCTTTTCGAAAATTCCAGTCCACGATTTGACGGAGTGTACTCTGGATGCAGTAGTATCGGAGATAATATCACCTTCCGGTTGGTCTTCGTTCTTCTTCGGAGCTTTTTTGGGTGCCATAGATCTGCGTTAAGTTTGAAAACCTGTCATGGAGAGTGGATGAGTAAGCTCAACTATAGAATGAAAATACAGACGTTTTGAACGTTTACTTCGAATATATCATAAAAATATTAAGATTTGTACCTCTGTTACGAAGTTAAAGCTCTTAATGTAAAAGATATTTTCGAAGATATGCATTTAATGCCTGTACCTAGGCTTTCTCGGTGTTTTCAAATATAATAGAAAATTAATTAGTCGGACAATGACGCGTTAATGAACATTCAAAGAAAGATTAACTTTAAAACCTGTTTAGAAAGATGATTTATTAATGTTAATTATGAGTTAAGTCTGAAAACATGACTTTTCGGGGTTTCGGCACTCTTGATGTCGAAAAATATGTCATCGAAGAATCCCAATTGCCAAAATCGCGATGTATTAATTTAAATTAAAATGTTTTTAGTATGTTAATTAATCGAGATTAGACCTTTTCAGGATTTCGTTAATCGGAAAATCGGGAATCAGGATTTCGGGAAATCTGATGACATGAGTTCGTGTTCTCATGGAATCGCAAATCCCGAAATCGTGAAATGGCGATGACCTGTTTCTTTAAAACATGATTTAACTTATCTTAATCAATCTCATTAATCAAAATTAATGCCAAAATAGATATAGTTTATTTCAAATGTGAATTATGAGTCGGGATTTTGGTGGTCGAGATTTCGGGAAAAAAGATGACAAGAAACATGCTTCTCATAGAACCGCGAATTCTGAAATCGCGATGTAATTATTTAACTCTTAATCATTCTTAGCAGAGATTAGATTAATTCAAATCTTTACTTAAGGATCAAATGTATCACGAAATCGGGAAATCGGGAAACATAATGACAAGAGTATATGATCTTATTGAACCACGAATCCTGATATTGCGACGTGATTAACTTAACTTTTAAACCCTTTTAATTGAGAATTAAGTAATTTATGTTTTAATTAAGTCTTAAAGTATCGGGAAATTGGGGATCTAGGTTTCGCAATTCAATTTGCATCAAACATTTGTTTACGCAAAATCCCGAATCCCGATTTTTTAGGTTTAAATTAAAATTCATAAATTTTAAATTACTGCCTGTTTAAAAGATTTTTTCCATTCATTTTCCAAAAATAAACTATAAAAGGCATCGTGAATTTATAGGTGACGAAATTCTTGTTTTAAGAAGGCCGAAAAATGCCAAGACTTAAAAATTAAAAAATCTAGGTCTTAAGGATAACAGATTTCAAGATCTGTTTCAACATACCTTATGAGTAATACTAATATTAACATTATAGAAGGCCTTAGGGAATGTTGAAATTAATTGTTCATTTATTATATGCAATATATTGGTCATTATCTTTACATTGGATCCCACTAATATTAGATACTATTATAGACTTCTAGGATGTGGACACAAACGTGGCAAGAGAGATGATTATGTCACAAATGTGGCAAGAGAGACGACTACGTGGAAAACGTGGCAAGAGAGAGATAAACGTGGAAAGAGTGAAATTAATGTGGCAATATAGATGTCAACGTGGCAATACCGACGTTATCATGCAATATGATTTTTTTTTTAAATTTCCTCTATTTTCCGACAGTATGGACAATTTTGTCCATAACGCCGCAAATAAAACATCGGAATTTTTACAATATGTACCAGTGATATCTAAACTTAATCAAGAACATGCAAAGTAGAAATTTTCACTCAACTTAATAGAATTTTTCATCCATGAAAAAATTATTAACACACATTTGCGTGAGACAAATAAAAACTATGAACTATATTTACAATGGGATTACCAAAAAATATTGATACATTGTTGAGAGATTTGCATTCAAGTATTAATTATGTGTTGTTGACATGTAATCCTTGGGATTGTGTTATTTGTAACATTAATTGTAAATATGAAGAGTCATAGGCTATAGGAAGAGTCACCTGTTAGGGAAGACCAACAATCAATTTTTGTATATTTATTGAGTTTCAAGATAATGAAATAACATAAGTGTGGAGTTATGAATTCTTCCCATACCTGTCTTGAAAATGGTATCAGAGTGGAGGTTAACTCCATTATCTCTGCTAGCATTTTATTACCCTAGCGTGTAAAAAATTCCTTCATGTTTGTCCCTCTTACCTCTATTTCTTTGGTCGATTCTCTTTTCCAACATGTGTTTCAATCATGCCTCTCTCTTCCAATCATTTGAACCACTGGTCAACTCTTCCATTGTATGGATTTTGCAAAACCCTAATTTGTGTGACCATCTAATGCTCCATGCATTATAGCCCTCTATTGCTTCACATTTCACTTGGCACAAAACCATGACTTATTCCACTAATCAAACTTGCAACCTCCCTTGAAATGCATACATTGACTATCGAGAGACTAACTTCTGCACCATACCAACACACGCCAAGGTGAGAAGGGTTTATCCCTTTCAAGTGGATCCATTTATGTTCATAGTGGGTTTAGTTCGTAGTGGGTTCAGTTTGTTGGTATGGAAAGACTTTAAGTATATGAAGGTTCCAGGTGTTTTCATGTGACTTCTCCATGCTCATGCCCCCTTTGCCCATTGAAATTCAATATTCTTCTTAACAGTGTTATCAATATCTCAACTATTCATTGATGATTAGTTGAATCTCATTAATCCTTATTTTATTTCTTCCTTGTTCATTGTTTTGAGTGAATGTATGAGAATATTTGTTGTAATTTTTGTTTACCCATACATGCATACAATGCACATTTTGAATTCAGTGGCACAAACTCTTGAACTCATGGATTCTTTTTTCCAAGGATCCATCTATGTTGCTACCCATGTATAGTTAGATCGTGATATAGAGAAGACTCATTTGGGAATTGTATTGATTCCTAGAGAAGCAATATTGTTGGTTCTCTTTCTCACTCCATCTCATTGATAGAACTTGGGATTGTTTGATTCACAAGGTGGTAGAATATGAATTCTCTCATTACCATCATCAGTGTAGTGTTGACTAGTAAAGAGAACTACATAGAATGGCACAGAAGATCAAAATAACATTGATATTCAATGACCAGTGGAATGGTATTTGTGAAGAAACAACTAAAAATGAAGAATAAGTCAAATCAACTACTATTGAAGATGAATCAGAAGAAAAGTCGAAGAGTTGCAAACTGACCATTCCTAGATCAAACAAAGAATGTTCCATATGGAAGGAAAAAGACCATAAAGAATATGATGTGATTTATGCAAGACTAAGTGAAGAGGTGAGCTGTCATATTGCTTCCATTAATGACTCCTATTGTACTTCGAAGAGATTAAATGATGTGTATGACACTCACTCAAAACTGGAACTAATACAACTGATGGTGAAGCTCTTCAACCTAGAGTTGAAGAATGATGTCCCTATCGATTTAGCTTATAATATCAAATACATAATGCATGACATTGATGTCACTAGAGTGAATATAGATCTCCCTCTCACAACCTTCATTAATGCCCTCTACCCTACATATTATCACTACCTTGAATCGTTGTAAGAAAGTGGTCAAACAAAATCGATCACATTTGACAAGTTGGTGGAGAAAGTTGCATAACGTGAGAAAGCCTTTGGAAATAAGTCACCTCATTCCACTGGAGATACTGTTAGACAACTGAGAGGGGGGGGTGAATCAATTTTTACTGTGCTTAAACAATTATAACCATTTTAATCTCATTGTAGAACACTCAATAATGATCGCAATAATATAGGGAATTAATCAATAGAGTATTCAACATCAATCACACACATGAAGCACACAGAGACAATTATTCCTGAGGAAACCCATAAAGGGAGAATTTTTTTTTTTCTTGATATGATAAGTAGTCTTTATTTTCTATACATTATCATTATTATGAGCACCAACTCATTGTGAGGCTACCACCTCTTTTTTACAAGCTGCAACTTGTTGAGAGCACCAACTCTCTGGTTTCTCTAGCACCCACTAGAAGGAAGAACCAACTCCCTGAGTGTTCCAACACCAATTGGATGGAAGCACCAACTTCCAGTCACACAGGCACCAACCTACATAACAGAGAACAATAGTTCTCCCTTGCACCACCCTACCTCCCTGGTTTTTCTGGCTGCAACTAGATGGAAGCTACGACTCCCTGTGTTCAAGAACCCACTTGAAACTATGAGGAAAACAGTCCTTCCTAGAACCACCCTACCACCCTGAAATATAAATCTTTGCTTGTTGGAATCTATTACAGTGATACAATAATTATCAATAGCTTACCAGTCTCATCACTGTTCTACTACACTTCTCTGCCTACATCAGTGTTATCCTCCACACATACCGACCTCTTTGTTCAACTTTTCTGCTGCATTTCATACTCTGTTGTGTTACTTCATTTTATGCATTGTGCCTCTTATATACTCTTCTGGTCCTTTGCACAACCACCTTATTCCTGCATGAAGAAACTATCACATAGCACTACCTCCATTCTTTGTTCTACATGTTATTCACACGTTGCGTCCTCTGCCAGATCATCCTGTAAACTCTTCGTATTCTCTGGAGGTTATGCTTAGTCTGTTCACCATGAATGGTCATTCATCCTAATATTCGTTTGGCATCACTAGTAGTAACAGTCTTCGACACTTTTCAATATGTCGTTTGTCTCTTTATTCCACTGATAGTTACCTCGAGTCTCTTCAGCTTCTCTGGCGATCACCTTGAAGCCTCTTCGAATTATTTGGCAGAAACAATAAGTGTTTTCTGGCAGTTACCCAGAGAACCTCCGCGCACTCATTTCTTTGGCACCTTTTCCCTTCCTGAGAAAAATTCACAGTGGGTGCTAGATTTTCTATCTAAGCCCCTTCCTTTCATGTGACCATGAGCTATGATCAGACGCTTATCTAAAAGGGCACTTCATGACTTCGCGCATCATATATTCAGTTGTGAGTTGCCTCGATTTTCCCAAATTGAGAAACTCTGAGGTGGATCCTAGCAACGCTAGCTCCTTCCTCTATTCTCTCTCCACATGACCGCTAGCTATGACAACTCGCTAATCAAAAGGGCACTTTGCGATCTTGGGGATCTCCGATGTGGAGCCTAGCGACATGATAGCTCCTCCCTTAATATTTTGATGATGTGACCTCCAGCTCTGACCATGGGCCAAGAATTCAAGCACTTGTGTCAGATCGACGGTCTAGATCTCTTCTTCTAGCCAACGGTTGATATTGAATCTTGAACTCCGATCTTCGTCATGCCAGATTAATGGTCCATGACATTCCTCGATCGATGGTCCAAATCACTGCTTTTCACTTCGAGACTTCACGACTCATGATTTCGGAGCATAGAGGACCTCCCTTCTTCCAAGTCCTAAACTCACACTTTTCTAGACCAACGATCCAGATATTTCTATGATCCAACGGTCGAGATCACTTCTTCTCACTTCGAGACTTTGTGAATTCTTGTCTCATGCATTCATTCCTTCCTCTGGATTTCATGATTTGCAAATCAATGAAGCGTTGATCTCTTTCCATGTGTCCTTGTTGACATGGTCTACCACTTTTCCTTGTTGATGTGGATCTCCCCACATGGCACATGTTCTTCTCCTAGATCTGACGGCCCAGATTATTCCTCTATCCAATGGTCAAGATCTCCTCTTCGCAAACTCAGACTTCACGAGTTCTTATAAAACTGCCTTTGAATTTCATGATTGGCGAGACATCAAAATGATGATCTCCTGCCATGTGTCCTTTGGATCCAATGACTCAGATCGCATTGCAAATTCACATTTCACAGAGTTGGAGGACTACTCACCTCACTTCTCCCGACTCCCAATTTTCTGAAACCCGTTCCATATCGATGGCCTATAGCCTTCAGTGAACCAACGACTGTGATGAAATTATGAACTTGGACTTCATGAATTATCACTTCTCCAATATGTGATTTCTCGATCTGTGAGTCAGATAAATCATGATCTCTCACCACGTGTCCTCTCTCAATGGATGGTCATAATTTACCACATGATCTTGGAAGAATTTCTAAGTGTCAAACGCCTCGAACTTTGATCCTTCTGCGAGTCCTAATGACTTTGGGTCTCGTCGTTGTTGTTGTTCTTTCCTAATGTTATTGCCATCAATGAAAAGCACACTCTTCCAATAAACATGCCAACAATATCCCCCTTTGGCATTGATGGCAACCCTGAAAGAATGCACTGTTCTACTTAGACCTCCAACTGTAGCATCCAGACCACACCTTTTCTCCCCCTTTGACATCATTGTCAAAGAAAAAATTCTCCCCCTGAGATGTTGTAGTAATTTTTGGAGTTATCATATATTCAATCAACATATACTCCTCCTAACAGGATGGACTATTTTAACTTGATAATAGGGTCATGCCCAACTTCTGGCATAGATACTAAAACTGAGCTTTTGTAAGCGGTTTAGTGAAGATATCAACAATATGATCTTTGGATGGAATATAATGCAAATAAACCACAAATTTGGTTACCTGCTCCCTCAAGAAGTGATAATTGATGTGTATATGCTTGTTCTTGGAGTGAAAGACAGGATTCTTTGACACACTAATTGCATTGGTATTATCACAATGAATTGGGATTGGTGCAGTATATTTTACCTCCAAGTCTGCAAGTGTCTAAATCATCCACAATACTTGGGTACAACAAGTGGCAACTGAAATGTATTAATATTATGTAGTTGATAAGGAAATGGAACCTTGCTTCTTTCTCAACCATGCTACAAGGGAATCTCCTAAGAAGAATGCACCTCCACTCATGCTTTTCCTTTCATCCATGCAGTTAGCCCAATCAACATCTCAATAGACTGATAGTTGAAAATTCTGATTCCTAGGATACCATAGGCCATAGTTCATTATCCCTTTCAAGTATCTGAATATTCTTTTGACAGCTAACAAATGACTCTGTTTAGGTGCAGACTGATACCTTCCTACCATTCCAACAACATGCATTATGTCTGGATGGGATTTTGTGATGTACAATAGGATTCCTATCATAGACCTATATGAACTCTGATCAACATCAGGTGAGTCATCATCCTTTCTTAACTTACATCTAGTGACCATAGGTGTGCTCATAGGTTTAGAATATTCCATTTGAAACCTTTTCAACATTTCTCTTAGATATTTTTCTTGAGAAATAAATATTCCTACAAACCTCTGAGTAATTTGCAGAACAAGGAAAAATGACAATTCCCCTATCATAGACATTTAAAATTCAAATTGCATGGTAGAAGCAAACCATTGTACCAATGAATCATTATTACTACCGAATATGATGTCATCTACATAGACCAACACAATGAGCAAATCATTACCCTTTTTTTTTATATATAGATTGTTGTCAACTATTCCTCTCTTGAACCCTTTGTTTTGAAGATATGTATCCAGTCTGTAATGCCAGGCACGAGGAGCTTGTTTCAACCCATATAAAGCTTTCTTCAACTTGTAGACAAAGTCAGGTTTATCTAATAGTTGGATACCCTTTGGTGTTTCCATATAGACTTCTTCTTTTAGATATCCATTCAGAAAAGATGACTTGGCATCCATTTTATATACTTTAAACTATTTATGACAAGCATAGGAAAGAAACATTCTAATAGATTCTAATCTTGCTACGGGCACAAATTTTTCATCAAAATATAGTCCTTCTATTTGAGCATATCCTTTGCGGACCAATCTAGCCTTATTTCTTACAATATTTCCTTGCTCATTCATCTTATTTTTGTAGACCCATTTTGATCCTATTATGTTTTTATCTGCTGGCCTAGGAATGAGTTCCCAAGTGTCATTGTTTTCAATCTATTCTAGTTCCTCATTCATTGATTTTAACCAATTTACATCTTTACTGGCTTCATTAAAGTTCTTGGGTTCCACCATGGATATGAAGGCTATATGTGAATTCTCAGTGTCTTTGATTATCCTTCTCTTGTTTTTTACACCTTTGTCTTTCTCACCAATTATCTGACTTGCAGGATGATTCTTTTGAGTAATTATGGAGGAAGGAATTGATGTTGTCTGCTAATTTGAGTCTGCCTAAGTATTTATATCTTCATCTGACTCAAAGTCTTATTTTTATGATTCTTGGACCTGTTCATCTTCATCTGAATCATAGTCTTCTTTTTATGATTCTTGGACATGTTCATCTTCATCTTCAGCTGTGTCCTCTATAGCAGACTCAATATTGCTCACCTCTCTTAATGGGACTCCTTCATCAACCTTTAAATCAATGCAATCAAATAATTTATGCAATCTTTTATAAAAGCATCTATATCCTTTACTATTGGTAGCATATCCTAAGAAGATACCTTCATCAACCATGTCATCATACTTGCCAAGGTTTTCATTATTATTCTTTATGTAGCACTTACTCCCAAAGACTTTGAAGTGTTTGATTGAAGCAGTTCTTCCATACCACACTTCATAAGGTGTCTTGTCACTGTGTGGTTTGAGGTGGGCTTTGTTAAGAACATGGACTGTTGTGTGTATTTATTCTATCCAGTAGGTTTGACCAATGTTCTTCTCATTCATCATTGACCTAGCCATTTGATGAACTGTTATGTTTTTCCTCTCAACTACTCCATTTTGTTGTGGAGTTCCTGGGTGACATAGACCCCCAACCCTCAGGTCGGATTCCACACAGGATATTTCAATTTTGGCCCCATAGAGTCTGACTGGCTCTGCAATTTCCTCTTCGAGAAATTTATTCACACACCCAACTAAGTGTATGTCACAGGTCCTTTTTAGTTATGCTCACGTGATATTTACATTGGCATGAACTCCACGATTAATACCCAACTAACATTGGGACTTTCCCCTTTTCCTTTTGAGATACTGGATTTCGCGAGTTCACGAATCCTGTTGTTGAGTGCCTTACCTCTTCGACCTCCGAAACCCGAAATACCAAACACTAGACCCTTCTCACCACTGACTTCGGCTTTCCACTCATCGTGATTTTGGGAGTTGCGATGATGTGCAACTCTATCTCTTAATTCCCAGAGTCCCGAAATCTGAATTGCCGAAATCCCACAAGTCCAACCTAAGTACTGTCACGCTTTGTGACTTCATGATTTCCACTTCACTACTTCCCGCTCCTTTTCATCAGTATTCCCAGTATTTCAAACCCCAAAATACTGAAATCCTTCTATCTCACTTCCAAGGAGATCAATGGCTGTGATCCTCCCCTGATCCAACGACTGGTGTGGTTTCGTGTACTGGGAGTTTGTGATGCTCGATCTCAAACTCTCTACCTCCTCTACCTTTCGGACCCCAAATTATCGAAATGTCGAAATGGTTTCCTTTCCCGGGATTTCGCGAACCAAGAGTTCGAAGCTCTCGATTCTAAAACACGACCTCCTCAAGTTCCCGGATCCCAAAATGTCGAATTGCTGAAACGCTCCTCCACAGTTCCTTACCGTTTCGCGTTTTTGGTACTTCTTATGTGGAGTTCTCTACTCCTTATCAATGGGAATTTCGAAACTCCGATTCCCGAAATGCCGACAAATATCCTACCGCAATTTCTGATTTCGGGCTTTCCTCCCCACTGTGTCCTGATCACTCACCCTCGGGACCTCCGAAACCCCGAATTATGAAGTTCCGAAATTTTGAACTTGTCACTCTTCGCCTTTATACACAAAAAATCTTTTCATGTTTCGTGGATTTGATCAACCAAATGTTTCATCCACACTTCAGACTTATGACCCCTCGAAATGCCGAAATGATCTCGACGGTCCAAATGATCGAAATCAATGGTCCACATTAAATCCTGCCTTTCAAAGGTGGATCTTTCCAACGCTTAACTTCCCCCACAACTTTCTTGGATCCTACGGTACTCGCTATTTCAGGATTTCTCCTCGAAGAATTCCGACTGTTCAATTTCCTCCTCAAGAACCTCTGACTCAAAATCAACTCTTCTATCCTTCTCTAGGGCATGACTTCTGCACAATGACTTGAGATTCTTGCTTTCTCTTGAATGATTCAAAGGCCCTAACACCTTTTAGCTTTCTTCACAAACTCAGGTCTTCAAGGAGACTCGTGCATGCACTCCTTGCGGAAATCCTTCAAATACTTTAGCATACTTGAACTCCGGACTCTGTGCACTTTCTCTGCAACAACAGTGCTTCAATATCTCAACCTTAGTTGATAAGTTCTAAGGTCTCAACCAACCTTCACACACCTTGCCTAGATTATGTTCTTGTCTTGCACTTCTGCTAGAATGAGAACAATGGTATCTCTCCTGAGCTTTCAGAGATAAACTCTGAACCTTTGTCACGCAGTCCTTGCAGACGTTTCACTACACTCCTTGCAGGAAATTTTCTCATGAAGAGAAACAATTGAAACTCATTCTCTTTCTCTCTCAGAATTTAAACATTCAACATGAAAATGTACATTCACACACAACATAATAACAAATGGATGATAGAGAGAGTAAGAAACTGTAAGCAGACCATTCAGCATGTATACACAAAAAACATCATAACACCATGAGTCTAAATCAAAGCTTCATATATTAATTCAAGCTTTTGTACATGGGTTCTCCTCTACAACTCTCTTCTTCTCTATGCTAATGTGTTTAATGATCTAATTCTAATTGATACAATGATACAAAGATGAGGGTGTCTATAGTTGTTTTCCCTCCTGTTCCTAAAACTGTCTAATCTAGAATTTAAATCTACCTACTGTCATTAATTGGGCATAAATGCCTTTTACATCGACAAATGAGAACAGATTTCTCAAGATCTATTTACAATCACTTATTCATAAATGTGCGTACTCCTTCCTTAACTATTTCATTAATATTCCTTCCTTAGTCTTTCAAAATATTTCAAAACATTTTCAACATGTGCAAAAATGCGTTGTGCTCATCCCAACTGTCTTCCACCTCCGTGCTCACTTGCTACTGGCGATGCTCCTGTATCATACTCCCTTGCTTGAAAATTTTCATGGACTCTTGTCCATGAGTTCTTGCATGGTTTTTCCATGCTTCTGAATCTCTGCTTCATTCTCCCAACTGGCATCTTCAATTGGATGTCCCTTCCATTTGACCAAGTATCCAAAATTCTCTTTTCGCCTGGTCCTCTTGCTGATTCTCTTGTCAAGTATACTTTCCATCTGTGGCTTTTCAGCTACAGGCATTTGTTTAGTCCACTAAACCTCTTTCTATTCACTATCTGCTCCTGCTTCTTCATCTTTGTAAGGGTACAAATCTGAGTTGTTGAATATCAGTGAAATTCCGATCCCATCGGGTAATTCAATCTCATATGCATTTTCCCCAAATTTCTTTACGATCTTGCATGGTCCAATCTTCTTCATTTTTAGTTTGTTATATCTTCCCCTTGGGAACCTTTCTTTCCTCAGTTGTGCAAGAATCATATTGTTAGTGTCAGAAGTCACTCTTAGATTGCGACAGGAGCAGAGCCCAATGACCATCAGTTTTATGTCACGAATAGATTTAATGGGTGATCAAATGGGTAGAGACCCAGGAAGGTGTAGTTTTAACTCAGGAAACTGGGCCTGGTATGTAGAAGGCAAGGGAGTTCTTGATCCAACTTCCATCAGTAAGATGAGTATAAGATGGATAGATGGAAGACTTAATGAGATGCGTGAGCAATATTGCCTCGGGCATCAGGCCTTCGACAGCTTGAGGAAGAAAACAAAAGGCTCAGAAGACAAGATCCTCTTGACCCCGAGTTTCAAAGAACTGAAAGGTGGCTCGACTGGATCCTCCAATTCCGAGCCATTCACTATTGAGAAAGCACAAGAACTAATTAGAAACCCTACGACTATTACAGTGATCCAACCTACATCATCCTATAACAACACAACTCAACTGGATCCTCCAATTCGGAGTTGTTCTAACACAGTGTAAACAAAGAGATGGAAAGAGGC
The DNA here is from genome assembly GCA_009831015.1 of Picea engelmannii. Taxonomy (NCBI): domain Eukaryota; kingdom Viridiplantae; phylum Streptophyta; class Pinopsida; order Pinales; family Pinaceae; genus Picea; species Picea engelmannii. The sequence continues at coordinate 79,448 of ML812302.1, forward strand.
TAACATCCATAAAGTAAGAAATCTCAAATGCCAATACATAACTAGAGAAACCAATGCTTCATCAAAACTTTACAATCGGAAGCCTAGCTCAACCATTGATCCTAAACAAAATACAAAAACTGAGTACAAATACTCAGAAAAATTCGCACAACAGAGGCGTGCTAGACTTTCAGGATGGGGCGTCTCTTCAATCAAATCTGGCCTGCACTCCTCTGTCATATGCCATCTTAACACTACCTGGCTCATGCTAAGGGGTAGTTGAGCCCTTAAATGTCGAATTAGCATGCACAGACTTCCCTGATGAGTCAAGGACATTGGCATGGATTCTATGGGAAAACTAGTACAGAGGACCATCTCGGGCAGACTTCCTGTCGGGACATCCATACCTTGCAATTAATGAGTGAGGTGAGGTTTCAACCACCCTCTCTCTTCTTCATTCACTCCGAGCAAGTATCAGTATTGAGATCAAATTGAACTAGCACCTAGAGAACACGGTGATCCCTTCTGCAACCAAACCTAGCATTTCATCCCTTTACATAGCTCTTTCTATCGCCCCCAAGTGACCACGAGTTGTGACCCTATGCCTATATTCAAAGTCGCTTTCGACATTTCACATTTCGTGGGCAAGAGGAGGCTGCTCCTTGTGTTTCAAAGCTATGAAAGGTGAGGTAGCAACATAGCCTAATCGCGTGCCACGTGTCTCTCTAGATGGACGGTCCTACTCATCTTGGCAATAATGTGGGCCTGGGTCCCGGATGCCTTCATCACTTTGCGTCTCGTAGCTGGGAGGAGGCTGATCCTCATGCTTCATAGCTACGAAAGGCGAAGAGGCGATAGAGCCTAATCGCACACCACATGTCTCTGGATCGGACGACTGAAAGGACATCGACATTTTGGGACTCGTCTCATCACATGGCGCACACTACCACCCTTTCTCCAGGCCTATTCCTCTGTGACCAGGTGCTATGACCGTGGGCTCATCTTCAAAGGTGCCTTTGGCATTTCACATTTCAACAATTTTAGCTGTATAGGATGGGAGAACCCTTGTCTCTTGAAATGTCAATCTCCAAAATGTCGATTGGATACCACCTGCACCAACTGGATCGGATGGCCGAGACTTGTCTTGAAATATAGGTGCTATCTCTTATGCTATGTCTCAAGCAACTTGGTAGCCCCGAAATCCCGATGACCATCGATCTTCTCTATAGATGGATCTCAGCCACCGACAACAAAACTTGGCCCGCTCGCTTGACTTGTAGCCTAAAATGATATTTTTCCGTGTTGCACTTGGGTGCTTCTCATGCAACCTATAGACCTGGGTACTCTTGTGTCCAAGACAAAATTGTTGTTAACACAGATCACCAACTTCAAACTGAAGTTCTCGCCTGTGTTGATCTGCTCTTCGTTTGTACTCTTGACTTGAATTTTGCAAACGTTCCCTCACTTGGCTGTGAAGTTCCTTCATTGCCTCTGCAAAATCCTCTACACTAGACTTCTAGTTTCATTCTGTTCTGAATCCTTCAGTTCAGGAATTCCCCTTGGCTGCATTCCATACACAATTTGGAATGGAATCTTCCCTGTGCTTATGTTGAGTGAATCATTGTAAGAAAATTCTGCCTGTGGCAGAATGTGATCCCACTGACTGTGGTGTTCAGTCACTAGGCTCCTTAGAAAATCTCCCAAGATCCTATTCACAACTTTTGTTTTCCCATCCGTCTGAGGATGATAAGCTGGGATAAATGACAAATTTGTCCCTAGCTTCTTCCATAAAGTCCTCCAGAAATGTCCCACGAACTTGGTGTCTCAATCGGAAACTATACTTCTTGGTAAGCCGTGAAGTCTGACAACTTCCTTGAAAAACAGGTTCACAATATGAGTTGCGTCGTTAGTTTTCTGACATGGTATAAAATGTGCCATCTTTGAAAATATGTCTACCACCACAAAGATTGAATCAAATCCTCTTTGCGTTCTTGGCAGCCCCATTATAAAATCCATGCTCACTGCATCCCACGGCCTCTCAGGTATGGGTAATGGATGGTATAACCCTGTGTTCTGCCTTTTTCCCTTTATGTGCTGACAAATTCTACATCTGTCCACAAATATTTTGACATCTTTCCTCATCCCTGGCCAAAAATATGAGCCATTTAATTTCGAGAACATTTTGTCATGATTGAAATGTCTGGCCAACCCTCCACTATGTTTTTCTTTCAACAGATTCTCCCTCATGGAGCATTTTGGAATACATAATTGATTGCCTCTAAATAATAATCCATCCTGGATCATATATTCGGTCCACTAGCTTCTATCCCTGAGAATTGGATTCTCAGATGCCTCATACGCCTCTTTAAAATCTGGATTGTCTCTGTACATTTCTTTGAGATTATCAAAACCCAAATTTTTGACTCTACATTCCTGCATAAGCAAACATTTCCTGCTCAAAGCATCAACAACTTTGTTAGCAGTTCCAGAAATATGTTTAATTACAAAAGTAAAATTTTGCATGTATTCAACCCATTTAACATGTCTTTGGTTCAACTTCTCCTGTTGAGTCACGAATTGTAA
>ML812303.1:0-29394 GCA_009831015.1 Picea engelmannii
TTGCCTGAGAAAAGGGGTTGAGATTTTGGGTAGAAGGATAAAGATTAAATCTGAAGGGTCATGATCTGCATGTAGGCTTAGAACCCTAGCTTACTAGTCCGTAGGTTAAAAACACCCAACAACATCTTGACACATGCATTGACTTTCTGGTGTCTACCAAAGTGGGGAATCTTCATGATGTTTAGCAGGGTGGACTGCGCGAGGTTCATAATCCACTACTAGGGGATTATATTCAAATTATTCCCCTTATTTCTGGTCAGGTACTTATGTGGTGCAAGCATGTTGTAGACTTTGCAATATTTGCGGTTGAAGTTGCTAAACTTCAACGCTGCAATCTTATCTTGGTCTGCTTGAACTGTGCTTATCCCCTTCGGGAGGTACGTCATAACAAAGGTGTATTCAAAATATCTAGGCACGCTGTCATGATTCACTTCTTTGCTCAAAGGTGGAATATATGTGGGTAATATGGTCGGGATCAATTTGGAATTCTCTAGATCATCCCTGTGCTTGGTTCGCTTTTCATTTGATGGCTAGGATGGTCCATCTCCGCGAGCAGTGGATGGAAAGGTTGGCAGTCCTCTCATTGATGATGCTTGCACACCTATAGACATTGACATGACTCTTTCAGTCATGAGGTTGATCATAACTTCTTCAAAAACTTTTTCTGCAGTGCTTAACTCATCCGACATACACACTCGAGGTTAACAATCTCAGGTTCGGGGAGTAACTAAGATACTGTAATAGAATAGACAGCAAGAGTGCGATGATCACTGTATAAAATCAACTTAATCTATGGGCTTAAACTCTCAGTTGGAAAAAGTGTTCTCGGTGCATGGAGCGATGGGATAAGTAGGTAACTCGACAATGGGTCGCTTGCAATGGGTATGAAGCCTTCATTAACTCTATTATGTCCATTACAGCGTGGTCCCAATGGTTGGATGGTGAGCTGTCTATCCATAAATGTCTTTCTACCCATTTAGAGCATTAGTCTAATGGTTATAATGTACCCAACGTCTATATTTCTTTGCCATGGAGAAGTGCCATGTGTCACTGTTCTGATATCCCAACGAAGCTCCAATTTTGCAAATCTTCCTTCTGTGAGGTCCCCTCTGGAACCTTCTACAACTTGTTGATCTTATCTCTCTTCTTACTTAGCTTTTTATCCTTCTTCCTAGTGAGCTTCGTCTCGGTATGCCTTTTTCCATTTTGATTCTTACCTTCTTTTGGCATACTTCGCGTTGTTGAGAGTCTTTCCTAAGATTCAAGGGTGAGACTTCTTCTTTATCTGGAATAGGTACTTCAATCTTCTGCAGGTCTTCTAGTGTTCTTGCAACTTCGACATCTGGGTATTTGGTGTTAAATAGATTCAATCTGTTATTTTGTTCTTCAATCAAGTGTGTGATCCTTCTAGTCATGAATTCTTTTAACTCTTGCTTCTTCTGTTCTAAAACTTCCTCTTCTTCTTTCCTTCTGTCCTAATCTCTTTCAATCCAAGGTTTTCCTAGTAGCATGGTAAATGGGGCACTGGTCTCGATAAATTTAATAATCTCAAAATCTTCCTCTGGAGAAGTTCCATTGGCATTCATAGGTATCTGGGTGAGCTTTCCACATAGGTTTATCAACTTTCCTTTGAATAGTGTTATTCCTCCTAATGAAGGAATCGTAGCAGGCCTCCCTATAGTTTCCCAAGTTCTCCCTGTCATGATATTCACCTATGTTTCCTCATCTAGAACATAGTCAATGTCGAAGTCTCATATTCTTGCTTCAAGGCATTCTTTTTCTTTGAATATCTCTGATAAAATGACATGTCGGTGTTCATTCAGGGTTTCTTTCATCTATAGAAATACTTTTTCTGATTCTTTCTGGGGTTCTGCCATAATCTTAGTTTCTAGATGTGTCCTAGGTTTTTCTTGTCTCGTGTTCATTTCTTCAAGCTTAGCAATCATTCTAGGACAATCCAATACTTCATGGTCCATAGATTTTCAACAAAGACAACTGGGTCTTCTCCCAGGGCATTCCTTAGCGAGATGTCCCAGTCTTTTGCAACTGTAACAGAGGGTTAATCCTCTCTTTCTTTTAAATGATCCCCAACCTTTCTTGTACTACATTCTAGGATCATGGTAGCTAACCTACAAACATTTCTTTCTAGGATCCTGCATACACTTATTAGTCCAAAAATTCTTTTTATGCATAGGTATAAAATATTTTTCACTATTCTTATCAGATCTACTCATAACAATCTTCTTTCATTTATTAATACCCTAGCTTTCAATCTTGGATAGAATCTATTAAACATACCTAGATCCATATTGTTGAAACAAAAATTTCCACTTATCTTACTTCTACAGAGCACAAAGCTTTCAGATCTATAACTTTTCGATATTCTTACCTTTATTAGAGCACAAAGATTTCAGATCTTACCTCTTTCAATAAAAAAGTCTCACTTTTTCCTTTCTCAGATCTCAAAGATTTCAGATCTCACCTCTTTTCTTCATAATGGACTTCTTTTATTTAGCACAGAGCTTGTCAAACTAAGTAGAGTACTTCGCACTAGAGCGACAGATCTATGCACAGAACTTTCAAAATTTTAGGTCAGATCTTTGCACAAAGCTTCTTCTTCCTCATTTCCTAGCAATCATAGTTTCAGGTCCTAGCAACAGAACCATTTGTTGGCACAGGGAAATACCCAGGGTTCAAAGCTACTACAACGCACCAAAAACACCCTAACTACCAACCCTTTTGGCAACACCTGCGAAGAAGATGAAGTCTCACCCGATGTAGAGGCAGGGGGGGTTGCAGGACTCAGGTGTCTGCAACCTTAGGTTTGACACAGATCTATGATTATAATACTTAATAGAGCACTTAGCACTGTTAGTTCATCATTATTTATCCAATATCTACTCCGCAGAAAAAATAGAACATCACAACATTCACCCTGATCTAATGTAGTTAATCACTTAACATAAGTAAATGGATCAGACTAGAAAATTAAAGCACTGAGCACATTCACCTATGTCAGATCTAGCATCCATATTCATTATAAGCACAAAGCATAAATAGCTCTATCTATCTATCTATATCAAGCACTTAGCAAATAACACATAAACACATCAGAACATCGCACAGAGTAGAATAACATAGTATTTATGTGGTTCACCCCCACCCTGGGGCTACGTCCACCAAATATTCTTCTTTATTAGCTTCAATCAGTCATCTACATGCATAGAGCCACAAAAACCCTACTCCGCATAGGATAGGAGATCTGCATGCACCTCGCCAGATCCTCTTTCCCCAAGCTAGGTTTAGCACAAAGCCTTTCACAGTTTGTTACAACCACTTTCACTTAGCTCTACAAGTTTCTCACAATATGCACAGAGCATCTACAAACCATACTTGCACTTACCTTATTGGCCTCTCTACTTATGTTACCTAGCTACTTATTTATACTTTACAAAATAGTCCTAAACATGGGTAAACCCATGGACCAACATCCCATACCCGTTACATATTCCCAAATCCCAAAAAGGACCCAAAAAGGGGCCAATATCCACGACCTCTGCTTCATCTTGTGCTTCGTCTTCGACAGGCTGTCGAAGTCCCAAAATAGGTCAAACTTGATCAAGGATCTCCCAAAATGTGGTCAAGGGCCAACACCCAACATGTACCTCAACCAAAATCCCTCATCAATTTCATCATCCAAATTTGACTTGTAAAACTGTCATAGACTTGGTGTATATGATTACATACCTGCAAACCTTCCTTAACTTTAGCAACAAGAGACTAGCATTTTCATCAAAATTTACTTTAGTCTCACATGACTAATTTTGGATTAGTCAAAAACCCTAACTTGCAATAATCATAACTATGTACATGTAATGAATAAAGATCTGAAAATGGTACATAATGTTCTTTGGTTTCGTTTATGCAATTCCTCCATATTTCACTACTTGGAACCTCTTATAAAAGGAGTTATAGAAAAAATGGCATACCTTGTTGAATTCTGGCTTATTCTAGAGAGCAAACTTGTAGAGCATGCCCCACATGGAATATTTGTAGTATGGATATAAAACTTGTAAAAATAATACTACAGTCTATACTTTAACCAATACATTTGGTCTTACTGAATTTGGATATGTTATGAAGATGTTATGACGTTTTTACCCGAAACACTTGTTTTAGACTAGTTTTAGGACTAGACACAAACCCTATTTTCCACGGCGTGTAACTCCAAAAATACAATGACCCACAAGCTTAAATTTGTATCACAACTACTTGGATATGTTTTCTCATTGGCCTCCCAATTTCACAGTCTGAATCATTCTAGAAAAAAAATTGTTGTGAAAATGGTGAGGTGATCAGTAAATAACATACCTTAGAAAGCATCATCAAAAGAATTTATCCTCCCTTGAATTTTGGCCTTCTTTACTTCACCTTCCCACTGAAATTTGGATTAGATATCCTTTGGTTACCTCATTCACCTGTAGATATTCAATATTCTCATGTGTGATTAAAATGAGAGAACCTTGCCTCTTATTTATACTTTCATGTAGCTTCCTCAAGCAGTTACCTTCTAACCATCTTAACCCACTTTCCTTATTTTAGGGTTAACCCACTTCTAACCACTTGTCCACTCAGTACTTTCTCCATTAACTTTATTATTTAAATAATTTCTTGTGTATCCACTTTGACTTATAGTACACTCATCACTTCACTTTATTATTTAAATTACCTTCTAACCATATTAACCAACTTTGACTACTTTGACCTTTTGGGGCTTCTAGATGACTCATGAGGGTTCTCCAACTTCACATGGCCATAACCCTCTAACCGTGAGGAGTTATGTGACGTTCCACATACCGCTAGAAATGGAATGACATGTACTATCAATCTGGAATAGTATTACCTACAAATAAATCAAACTCATACCATTATCCATAAAACAAACTTGGGTCCATTAACCAAACCTTTGTGCTACCAGAATTTTCTACCGAACTTTCTTCAAGGGTTGACATGAATGACAACCAACCCAAATAATACACACTCTTGGTGCACCAAGATATATATTTCAAGAAAAAGAATTATTCAATTGCGGGACCAGTCTCATGTTCTGTGGAGATAAAGTGACCATCTTTGGGTGTGAGGACCAGAACTTCTAGTGGTCCAAGGCATATTCTTACTACCCCTTCCACCCAGAATGAAGTAATTTGGACCTATGGAATTGATTGTGTAGGTTGTGTCCCTAAAGTCTTTGACTGTAAGGAGGTGGTCTCTTGGTGCGCCGAGAGATATATTTCAAGCCAAGGAATTATTCCACTATGGGACCACTCTCCTGTTTCTTTGTCACCTCAAGTTTTCCACAAGATGTTGAGATTGTAGAAGCCAAAATTGAACTAGAGAGGAGAAGACCGCAAGGAGTTCCTAAAAAAACATGATGATCATTTTTGTATGCATGTGCAAGAGCTTGTCGATGCTTTCTACATGTTGTTAAACTAGATGAACAACGCAAAATTGTATGCATTTTTTTTTTGTAACTCCTCTACCTATATTTATGACAAGTATGTTCAATGCTTCAGGGAAAAGAACTCAATCCAATGTCCATGGATAAATATATATTACCCACTATTTTTCTTATAGATTTACTATTAAAAAATTGCCTTCGAATCTTGGTTGGGGCTTCTTTGTTGGATTTAACACCTCTTCTCGTTTGCATGGTTTGATAGTCTTGTAATTATTAAATATTGTATTGACCCAAGAAAATTGTTCAAATATTAAGCATGGAACAATTATGTGACAATGCATTGTGTCAATCACATGAGGCTTCTACAAAAACATAAATGAATTTCACATATAGTTTCAAACCAACATTCAATTCTATTTGTAATGTATTTAGAACATAACAACACTAATTCACTATGCAGGAGTTGGGGCCCTGCCCAAGAAGTTTCGTTCTCATATCAACCTTACTGAGCAAACAATCTCTTATTTCCCTCTCTCTTCCTTGATTCCTTCACTCGAGAATGAATCGTACTATTGGTTGTCCATCCCCTGACCTCTATTTGAGCACTTTGACTTTATTAATGAAATTACCAAAATTGTTCTTCACAAATATTTTGAAAAAAAAAGATATATGCTAGCTGAAGTCAAATGGGGCTATGATATCAACCACAAAAATAAAATTCAAGTTCATTGTTGTTATACTTATGGTGAAGTTGACAGTACAATAAGTTTATTTCAACAACCCTCCATTGATTTCTTTGTAGCTTTTTTATGCTTGTCTTATGAAAACACATCCTGCAAAGTATAACTATGACTCACTTTCTTTACTGTTTGATTGAAGAGCCTATAGAGATGTCTTATTGACTTCATAATTACTATTGATCCCAAAGTCCGCACCTAAGTGCTAAAGGGTAGGGCCAGGCCACCGAAAGTTTGGAATGGTCGTTCTTTTGAATTTGTTGGTGAGTTAGAGGTTCGTTTCACCAAGACAAAAGCATGTCAAATTGGCAAGATGATATGGATGAGGTTTCTCCTTGGATGGTAACATATTAATGATAGACAAGTGAAATAATAGAGGTAAAAATAGAGGGAAACAACAAACCATTCAATGAATAATCTGCTGCAAGAAGTTTAATACTTAAAATAATATTTCAAGGCATTAAATAATGTATCAAAAACAAAAATACTCCCACAGGTTGCAATAAAAACAAATATTCATCAAAGCATTACTTGATGCACCCCAGTCCCCTAAAATGACCAATATCCCAATCTACTAAATCAACCTCCCTATTATCATATCGACAAAGATGAATATGATGGGATCAGAGAATTTTTTGGGTGAGAATTGAATTAGAAAAAAGGTTACTTATTCTAGTTTTTTTTTAAGTCCTTATCACAGTAAGAATGAAAAATTATGCTAACCCACTATTATTTACAAAATCCAAACATCAATAGCATCTATAAATCAACTATACATAGTTATAGCCAAAAATCAAGTTATAGTTTATATTTACATTTTCTCACACCCTTTTTAATGATACAAACACAATACAAAACAAGTATGTGGATAAAATATTGGACTAGAAAATGATGATTTTGCAACAATGGGTCTTGTTTGAGACCAATTCCCACTTCCTAAAATTCCCCTCCCCTTTTCTATTTTCCCACTCTCTTTTATCCCCTTCTTTTCCCTCTTCTATACTTAACCGAATTCCCCTTTCTTTTTCCCCTCTACTTTCTCTTTCTGGTTACTTAGTCGTTTTTTACGAAAATATCTAAGTGCATGGGTTGGCAGAATCGCGGGTTCACATTTCCACTCATAATTTTATATCACGACTCCGACCGACCGCTTTCCCATTCCATACTTATCCACTTTTTCAATTGTGGGTTCCCGTGTAGGCGGGCTCTAGATTACACTTCCATTGTTATGTGACCTACAAAAAACACCCAGAGTTCCATGATATACAAATTGACCGTCGGACTCCCCCATCATTCCCTCTTCCATGTTACACATTTTGCACTCAAAAGTTCTGAGACATACAATTTGACCATCGGGCCCTCACATCTCCTGAGGATCCCTTGTCACCGTATTTTGAAGCCTGACCAACCGCTTTCCATACTTTTCCATTTCTTGGAATCTCTTTCGCAAATCGTTGGGTTGGTGGGTTCACGAAATCTTCAATTCTTAATCGTTGTTCCCTGTTCCCGCCACCTTTGCACTTATTTCCAAGTATGCAATTAGTAAACTTTAATTTTAACAACTCATCATGCAGCAACCGTAAATATTGTCATTAATGAGCGAAAGGCTAGAGAAGATAGTCACACTGACTATACCTACACAACTTGTCCAAAAACATGTAGAAAATATCTTTCCAGGTAATGGGATATCCATTACAAATTTTAGTATATTACCGAAAACAATTCCGACCAATCGCTTCCCCATTCCATACTTAGCCACCTTTTCGATTATGGGTTCCCAGACAGACGGGCTCAAGATTGAGCTTCCATTGTTTCACGACCTACAAAAAACACCCAGAGTTCTGTGATATACAAATTGACCATTGGACTTCCCCATCATGCCCTCTTTCATGTTACACATTTTGCACTCAAAAGTTATGAGACATACAATTTGACCATCGAGGCCTCATCTCTAATGAGTATCCCTTGTGACCCTATTTTGAAGCTCGACTTGCCACTTTCCATTCTTATCCATTCCTTATTCTCTCTTCCTCGTCCCTGTCACATTCACACTTCTTTCTAAATATGCAATTAGTAAGCTTTAATGCTAACAACTCATCATGCAGGAACTGTAAAGATTGTCATTAATGAGAAAAAGGATCAAGGAGATCTCCCATTAATATGCATTAAACCAAGATTTGTGGAGGGTTATATCATCCCTTCCGAATGTTCATTTAAAACATCATGGAATGTCTTTCACGGGTTGTCAGGTTGGCAGGTTCACGAAATCTCCAATCCTTAATCACTCTTCATCATCCCCTCCAGCTTCACACTTCTTTATAATTATGCAATTAGTAATCTTTAATGCTAATAGTTCATCATGTAGGAACTGTATAGATTTTCATTAATGAGAAAAATCCTTGAGGAGATCTTCTATTCAAACGCATTAAACCAATATTTGTGCAGGGTTATATTATCACTTCTGAGTGTTCATTTCAAACATTGTCTGGAGAAAAGGAACGTTCTCTTCAACTTATGGCAACATCTAAAAAAAAATTATGTGGAGATACAATGAACATCTTCGGGCGTGAGGACCAGAACTTCTAGTGGTCCAGGGCATATTCTTACTACTCATCCCCTTCCACCCAAAACAAAGTAATTTGGACCTCTAGAATTGCTCGTGGAGGTTGTGTCCCTAAAGTCTATGACTATAAGGAGGTTGTCACTTGGTGCGCCGAGAGATATATTTCAAGAGAGATAAATATTCCACTGCAGGACCACTCTCTTATTTATTTTTCATCTCAAGTCTTCCGAAAGATGTTGATATTGTCGGAGCCAACATTGACCTTCAAAAGAGAAGACTCCAAGGAGTTCCTAAAAACCATGATAACGGGTTGGACCTCTTACCCGAGTTCCTGAAAGACCCGACGAAATTTCTTGAAGATATCACAAGGTTGCAAGTTACTTAGTTTAGAAATCCATTCTGGGAAATTGCCTAGTTGTCTACGAGGATAACGGGACATGAATCCACAACAAGCATTTCCTACATGATTCTTTATATTTTGTATTTCACAGTCAAGGAACAAGCCATTTTTTATTGGGGGAAGCTGATTTCCATTGAAATATGTTCCCAATTGTCACAATTCAAATAGGGGAAGAAATTTTATATGTCATCCTACTTGGTTTTCACGATAGCACATTGATATCCATTTCCAAAATTGTTTGTGTCCAAGAAGGAAAACTGTGAATTAGACCCAGTAACCTTCTAGTACCAGGCCTTATGGAGGCACAAGGCTTCCCATTGTTTTTATGAGGTTTTTAATGACTTTTTCTCACTTTTCGAATATTTATTGTTAGGAAAGGATGTTCCTCGAATGTCTAACCGGGAAACCAAGTTTTTGGATAGGAAGGGGACACTTGAACAAATGGATAATTACAGTGTAATAATGATTTTTGGCTCCAAGGAAAATCCTGCTTTCCTTGCATGTCACGTTACAGACATAATGTTTGTTACAAAAATAACAAGGAAATACAACTATTGGTTGCATTTTCTCCATGATAAGAGAGAAAGGAAGTTCATTCCTTTGCCTTGGAAAGTCGGAGACTTCGTTCTCAGGAACGTTAATATGATTGACGAATTCACAAGCCATTTCAACAACTTGAACCTAAGATATGCTGAAAGACTGAGAGGGTTTGACCCTAATGGTATTTTTGTAGAACATTTACTATAAGTTGGCTTCAACAATTCTTTTATCCATACACTCCTAAACGAAGACACAGATAATGACAAGAACACTCCTGCTCCTGATGATGGTGACCTAGAGACATTGAAAATCACCAATGAATTATACAAACAACAGGGAAAAGGCCCTGGAGAGAAGAGTGTCCAATCCCCAGTTTCCACTCCCAAGAGTACGAAATCCTGGAGCATCACTCCAATGACCCACCCCAGTAATAAAGCAACCCACAATTCTTCAAATGGAGGAGGAGATTAGAACCCTCCTCGTGGTAAAATTGATAGTTCTCACAAGCTTCCCATGAGGAAGAAGAGAGAAAATGTTGTGCAAGAAGAGAAAGAGCTCGGAACTGAAAATGAAGACATGGAACTTGAGATTGATCTTGACAATGTATTCCCCAACCTTGATCATCCTAGGGATGCGATCCACCATAATCCCCTAATGGAAATAACTGAGATCGAGATTTTTGACAACGAATCTAAAAATTTAATTATTGAAAATAGAGATGTAAGAAATAAGAAACAAAAATCTCATTCAGAGATTAACCTTAGGAACATGCAACCATCCCAAATCTCCCAAATTCAACGAGCAACTGAAGATGCTCTTGATGATTCCATTGGAGGCCTTAAGGTGGAGAATGCCAAACTGAAGTACCAAATCAAGGAATTGAAGGAAGATTTGATTCCTATCCCATTGATTTCTAGTCCTTTAGCAATAACCATTCATGCCACCCATGTAGCCAAGTTAAAAGGATCCTCCAACCTCCTCACATCATCTAGAGACTATGTGGAGAAGAATATCAAGAAAATAATGGAGCTAATTATTGAAGCCTAGGAAACATCAAAGAGTATAACTTCCTTTGGAACGAGAGCACATGCCCTCCATGAATATTTGCAGGCGTATTTAAAAAATGAAGAAGGTTTCTATCTAGACACAGTCGTCCCTTTTGTCATTAAAGTCACCAACATGACAAAAATGATAAGAAGAGAAGAAGATCTCCCCTCCCCAAACCAGATCAAACAATTAAATGCATGTTGGAAAGAGAAAGTGAAGAACCTACATCTCATTATCCTATCATGTGAACAGGTCGTATCAAAGAAAGAAGAATTATTCTGAAAGCTGACTGAAATAGAATTAGTCGGAAGTACCAATGAGGTCCAAGACCCAAAATTAATCCTCAAATCCTTGTTCTTAACCAAACAATCCTTCGATGAACAAGCTGATATTTTTAAGGGTTTGTCTTTAGAAAAGTTTTACGTCATCCTTGAATATGATGAGGATGACATGGACAACTGGTTAGTGGACTATTCGGTAAAAGATCAAGAAATTGAATAGGCTCTGCGTAATCTTTCTATCGATCTAAGGGAATTAGAAAGTGATATTTTCAACATAAAAATCCAACATGAGATCAATGTGGCCCCATGAGAAGCTGCATTGAAGAATGGCTCCAACAGAAAATCAACAAGCTCACCGACGAAGGGAAATAAGCAGTTGGCACGATTCCAATAACCTTTGACGAGAGAAATAAAAAGGCATAAACAAGAAAATATTAAAGGGGGAGGGCGATACCATCATAGTAAGTCTATACTAATCACAACCTTCCTTCTTTATCAATCCAATTATTCCACCTCTTTAAATAGAAATGTCTAACCAAAGACTAATAACTTCCAATTTCTTTTCATGTCTTGTTGTCTACCGTCACCCACTTCTTCTTTCTACAATCCTATTTCTCGTACTTATTTATTTTATGGTCTGTGGGAGCCCCAATCCCAGTCTATATGAAAAATGCATTTAAATTTTGAGGAATATGTAACAGACATTATTATCTTTTGAGAAATTTCAAAGAAAACTATTTCGGGAACAATCTTGACTGTGCCTTGTAACCCTATTTTTTGAATGAAAAGTTAGTTCACTTTATGCATGTCGACGATCTTCTTTTATTTTTTGTGCTCATAAATATTTGTCTTAAACTATGTTGGATGTCAGGAATTTGTGTTTATTTAATTTGAATGTTTAATGTGTGTGATTCTTGGTCCTATTTTCCAGGAACCTTTATTTCAAAAAACAAAACAAAAAAACATTTTCTATCATTTTGTATTTCCTTAAGTCATTACGAGGGACTTTCTCTAAGTTCCACATTTGAACTATGCACACCCTAGGAGAAACTTAAAGAGGAGCACCACATCTATAAAAACACAGTAGGATTGACATCCTCGTTAGGTTGTCATTTTGGCCCTAATTGATCCAAAGGTCAACAGACTTGTAAATACATTTGCAAGAATATCCGTAGAAATAAAATCTTCAAAAAATGTTATCATCGCCAAAAAACAATGAACTAGATAGACATGTTACAAATATATCAGTTGGTACTATACTGCACTGTCATAGGCATATTACAAATATTTCAGTTGGATGGGCATGTTACAAAGATGCCCTCTTCCTAGAGAGAAATTGCAGATCAACCTCTGCAAAGTGGGCTTGCTGCTCATGGATAAAAGTTTCAGGAAAATGACATATTCCTCTGTTTCGACACCTTCTTCTCACACATTTTAAATTAACTTCAATGAGCTAGAAACTCGTGAAAATAAACAATCATTTTAGGTGTGTGTTAATATTTAGAAAAAACTAGCAAACACAGAAGTCACACAAGAAGATCAAATAATCTTCGACACTGAAAACATTTTCAAAAAATATATATATGGTTTTTTTTTCCACCACATATAAGTTTATTTATCCTAACACATATAGAGATAGACAAGTCAAATGATCTATTTAATATAATGAAATGGATTTTGCTTACTTTGTCCATGGGAAAAGTTAAAGAATTGACTATGGAAATTGAAGTTAGCTCTAAATATTGGGATTAAAGTCAGTTAGAAGTATACAAAGATCAAATTATAAATGAATTTCATAATTACATTAAAGAGATAAAACCTGCAATGTAGGAATGGAAATTTCCAAGATGGCAAGTCAGACTCCAACAATATATCAAGTTACAAGTGATGGGGATATCTGTTCTTTTTAGTAGCTATCTATTGCACTACTGGTAATAGGAATAATTACAGAATCTTATTAAGAAAATAAAAGCAATATGGATTATGCAAAACAAAGTATAATTAGAATGAGAATACTTTCAAAAACTAAATGGTTTCAATGCCAAAATTTCTCTAGGAGATTAACGCTTGGGCGCCTTCTCTTTCTGAAATGAATGTGAGTCGTCGATCAGTTTCTAATCTGCGATCTGGGTGACCTTGGGACTTTAGTATTCTTGCTAAATTTCTACCAACCTGTGAATTTTAGAACTCCCTTGGCCATATTTAGCGATGGAACAAATTTCTTACAAGGTGACTTTCTCGCTAATTACTTGTGACCCGATATTAATATAATATTATCATTAACTAATTCAGGAATTAGGGACTCTGACTCTTCGAGGCTCCAGGCTTCGAGGGAACTGTGTTAATATAATATTATCATTAACTAATTTAGGAATTCGAGACTCTGACTCTTCGAGGCTTCGGGCTTTGAGGGAACTATGTTTGTTCTGGAAGGAAAACACCCAGAGTGACATTCTCCCAGAGTAATGTAGCAGCCCAACGTCTTATGGTTGACGTGTCATAGAGTGTCACATGTCCTTCTCTACATGGATACCACTCGTCATGTCTGTTTCTTGCCACGTGTCTGCGACAGTTTCCATGTGTCTCTGGTACTTCGGGCTTCTCATTCTCCCACAGTCCCTCCATACCTGTGCATTTATTCTCATTCCAACTCGACATAGACTACGCTGCCATGCAACACTTGTTTATCATGTGTTTATTTTTTAACATTTTGTTTTAAATAAAACATTTTTTTGTTGGTTTTTTTTATTTTTTTAGTTATTTTGTAAGTATTTTTTTTTCCAAATTTTGCTATTTAAGTTTTTTTATTTTAATTTTTTTCAATTTTGTTTTTTTCTCTTAATTTGTTTTAGGTGTTTTTAATGGTTTTTATTTTATTTATTATTATTATTATTTTAAAATTGGGTTATGCATTTTTCGTTTTGAAAATGTATTTTTTTCATTTTTAAAGAAAAAATTGATTATTTTTTCTTTTTCATGGGTTATTTTTCAATTTAGGTTATTTTTTCTTCTATTCCATAGATCCATGGCTACACAATATTGTGGTGACCCTCCTTCACACAAGCTTCAACACATTTCCTTCACATGGACTTCGATTCTTCTCCTCTATGCAGTGGATCACATCCTAGAAAAAGCCTCATGTTATGTAGAAAACCATTTATTAAGCTCTAAATATTGAATTATTATATTTCTAGTGGTATATTTGTATGGAGGATAGAACTCTTAATTGCACCCTTTCATTATAGTTGTACTCTTTGTCTCCTATATATGTACCAAGGAGACCTAGTCTTAAGATCATCTTATGTCATCTCATATTGTATTCTAAATTCGATATGTTGTAAAATGAGGTTTCACCCTTTAAGTGGACTGTAAACATTGAATTTTTATCAATTCTAAGGCGTTGGATCATAACATTTGGTATAAGAGCATTGATCCTTGGATTTTGTTGTTTCAAGCAAGTCATCTTGAAATTTTCGCGATAACATTTTCTTTTGGGACTATTCAAATACTGAAATTTTATTTAGAAGACATATCAAAGTAACTCTGGTAAAAATTTTAAGTCCTGGGTTATTATAATTTCAAATATATAATCTATGGAAGATAGGGTTTTTTACTCATCCAAAATTCAATTTTAAACAAATTGTCTTGGGATTTTTACTATAATTTTTTCCTATAAAGTTTTTGACTATAAAATTGTTAGAATCCCGAGGAGACATAGCAAATTACATGTGAAAAAAAATTCAAATTTTTTATCATTATAATTTGTGAGATATATATCATAAAATTTGAAGTTGTTTACTAATCTTGGAATTAGTCTTAAACATGACATTTTTGTATTTTTGCTTTAATTTTTTATCAGTGAAAGTTCAGACTATGAAATTTTGAGGAGTTTAATAAATCATATCACATTACCAAAATTTCATACTTAAAAGAGTTCAAAGTTCAAAGATACATGAAGACAAAAGTCATCCATCTAGTCATATTCCAAATTAAAGGTTTGAAAAGTAGGTAACAATTAAAAAAAATGGAAACGGGGTTAGTTTTTTTTCTTTACAAATGAAAAAAAATTCACAATAAAAAAATGTATAACACACATTTCTTAAGAAATTAAATAAAAAAGAAGAAGCAAAATTTAAAAAAAAAAAAAAAACAAATACACATAAGCAAAATTTGAAAAGGAAAAAAAATAAAAAAATAAAATAAAATTAAGTAACAAAATGTATAACACACATTTTTAAGAAATTAGAAATTAAAAGAAAAGTAAAATTAAATAAAACAAAACCAACAAATACACATAGAAGCAAAATTTGAAATGGGAAAAAAATAAAAGATAAATAAAATTAAATTAAGGAACAATATTTTTTAATGTAAAAACAAAAAACCAAAACATTTTAAAAAAACTTTAAAAACATAATTTAAAAAAAACAAAAGGAATCACCCTCCCCACGTCGCTACCAACATAGGCCACGGGGTCTAGTGGGAGGGTCGTGAGATTGTGCATGAGGCAGAGTGATGGAAGAGGGAAGCTTGAGGGCGGACGAGGTGTTAGCACTTGGTAAATTTCCTAGAGGTTGACAGCAGAAGAAATCTACTAAGGTAACTTTATCCAACCTCTTTTGAAACTGGGATCTAGCCCTTCCAACTTCAGAGAGGGATATCTCTATACGATTTAGCTATGGTTCAAATTTTAAATATTAGGCTAGGTAAATAAAAAGGTCGGTTTTTGTTGTCGTAGTGTTTGTTGACTTGGTTGAAATAGTCTACACATCCATTGGGCTATGGGGTCTGTGTCTTAAATGAAATATGAGATCCAAACCAGAAATGCAAAGGAAAAACTTTCACAGGGTGAGATAATATAATCACTGGATTCTTTAGTAGAATAAATGATGAATAGCAGAAAAGATGAGAAAGATAATTTCAACAAAGAAGCAGTTAAGAATTCCTTTATTAAAAACACCAGAAGATAAAACACTAAAATCTTTTGAGTCAGAAACAGGGTATACGAGATAAATCCTGCAACATTCGTTGCTTCGAAAGATTAGATTTATAAAACAATATGACAACAAAGTGAGAGTAACATTCAATTGAGAGAGAAAAACATCACCAGTGAATACACGCAAGAATCCTGTAAAAGTGCCTCCTTTTTATTAATGGAAGATCTCTTCAAAAATATTACAGTCTGATAGCTTCAGGGTGTGAAGATCAACAACCCCCAATACTTTGAAAGATGAAGTATTTATAAATCAAATTACAAACAATCCTATCATTAATGACCAGGACGTGCTAAATCTATTTTTAGCCTAACTAACTTAACCAATTTCCTAAATCTAGGAACTGCTTGATGATGTGGTGTAACTGCATGTTGATTGTTGGGTGGGTTGTTGATGAATCCTTTGCACGACCTCATCTAACTAGACAAATGACTAGACTGGGACAGCTCATCTACTACTCTATGAGGTCACAGAGTTCCTCCCATCGAAGATGATTGGGCACGTTGACTTTGAGTAGCCTTCGATACACTTCGTCCATTTCTGTGTACTTGGCGAAGGTAGGCTTGGTGAGGAAGATGTATCAAATCTCATGTTGGATACTAATGTCCCACTGAAGGGTATCTAGAAATGCATTTCTAGTGATGCTCCCTTGAATTCTTGCAAACTTTGAACTGTTCTTAGCCACATCAGCCAATCTCTTCTTGTAGTCTAGGAGTGTCATCAATTTATCATTGATTACTTTCAGACCAGGAAGACCTTTCTTCTATAGAGCCTCAATCTTACTAAAGAATCTTTGTGCCCCCAGGTCCATGGCCTGAACCTTTTCTTCCAGTTGAAGCATTAATCCTCTCTTGGTCAAAAATCTTTTAACATCAAGGATGGTCTCTTTTCTGTCTTCAATTTTGAGCTCTTCCAGCTCTTCCCTGGTCTTATAATTCAGGAACTTGATGATCTCGTTCACCTGTGATGGCATCTCTCCCAATTCTACTCTGATCTTCTTGATGGCCTATTTTCTTCTTTGTACCAATTCATTCTGCTCAAACATTATTTGTATCATGGGCCATATCTTGTTCATGGACTTGGTGATGTCTGTCCATACACTTTCTTTAACCTCGGCCAAAGTTTTTCCTGCCACTGTTTGCTTCTGGAGCTGCTATAACTCTTGTTTGAGCTGGTCTATCACCTACTTTTCCTTGGAGAGGATGGTCTGAAAGGAAGATTTGAGTTCTTGAAGGTTCTCAATCTCCTTTTTGAGCCTGCTGATCTCTGTTTCCTACAGGTTCATCTTTTCCATAGACTTAGCCAAGTCAATTGTCTTCTCCAGGGATGTCAGTGGAGTCGCGGATGGGACTTCTATCACTGATGTTGTGCTCACTCCTGAAATTGGAATAGCACTCAATGGAATGACTTCCATTGGCTTTAGTTTCTCTTTCTCTTTTAATAGCTTCTCCATCTCAGCTTCCATTTCCTTAAGCTGTGCATTCTGCTCCATGAACAGCTTGAGCATTTCATCTTTCTCTCATTCTTTCTCTGCTATCTCCTTCGCCTGTGAATCTTCTGTGGGTGGAAGCTTCAATTGTTTCCTCAAGGAGGCTATGTTAGCATTCTTCTTCTTAATCATCTCCTCAGCTGCTTTCACATTTGAAGGGTCGTAACTGATCTTGAGGACCAATTCCTCCAAAGTCTTGATCCTATTGTCCTTGGCAAAGGACGATATCTTCTCCAACTTCAATTGTGAACATTGTTCAAGGACACTTGCAGTTTGGATGTAGTAGTGGAAGCATGCGCCAGCGTGTAAAATACCATTTCCCCTGTCTGCTTGTGTAGATCCATCTGATCGTCTGGATGCACGTCCTTCATCTGGAATTCGAAGGTGGCCCTTTTATAGTCAGTGATCACCTTTGGATCTGGTACTTGTGCCTGGAGGAATGCTATATGCATTCTTCCCTTCTTGGTGTCGAATGCCGATAGCGACCTGTGTTGTGCAGTCGACATCTGCTTCCAGAACTGGGCACAAGTACTGTTGGTTAGGGTCTGGTTCCTTTTCTTGATCAGATCATACTTTTCAAAGATACTCAACTTTGGTCCTACCTTGCCTGGCTAGGTAGTTAATGGAGAGTCTATGGATTTCACAAGCAATGCTGAAGTTATGACCTTATGGAGGCTCGAACCGAAGGGTGGCCTATCAACCTTGGTCACTATTGTAGACGGGGCTTCTTTTTCTCTGGTCAAGACAGGAGCTGGAATAATCTTAGGCCTCTTGGTATGGAGCTAGAATTCTTCTGATGATACCTCCATGACAGGTAGAGATAACTCTTGCCTTGGACTTTTCTCTTTTGGGACCTATGGCATGGTTGTTTTTGACATAGTGGTCGGGGGATCCTGTTGTTCTAATTCGACCAATGTGTTAGGCTCCCATACTGTCTAATTTACAAATTTCTCAATTTGAGGCCTGGATTCATGAACATATGGGATGTTCTTGTTTTTCACCCTCATCTCGGAGATGATCCCACATGGATCGTAATGCCGTGGGAAGCTCATGGAGAACTTCATTTCCCTTAGCATCATGTCTGCTTCTTCCCTAGTGCCACGATTGTTGCAGATGAAGGAGCCAATCTGCCCCTTGATTCTAAGCTGTTGCTTTTTCTTCAGTGACACAAAATGGATATCATCGAAATTTATTATCTACCTTATATATTCCAAAGAAAAAATTCTGATAGGCAGATACTTGGGCAGCTTATATGGTGCCAACTCGCACTCGTATACTCTGATCTCGGTGTAATCCAGGTACAAATTCCAATCACCTATCTTTGTTTGGTCTGAGAGATGCAGGATCCTCTGAACTTCATCATTTATCTAAGTGATGCAGGAGCATCGCTCACTCATCAAGCGAGCCAGCACATTGAGAGGAAATAGCTGGATAGCACCAGCACACATTTTAAAATACTTGGAAGCTATTGAACCACTCTTTAATGAAGTCATTTATAAAGAAGCGCACTTGTATTGTAAAGGGGACCTTGAGTCTTTAAGCTCTCGTCCTTAGTAGATAGGAAGGCATTTAATAGATTTAATGTAGGTAGATAGATGTTTAAGTCTAGATTAGATAGTTTCATTTCGAGAGGGAAAACGGATATAGACACCCTCCTTTGTACATTGGAACAATAATTCAGAAGCATTCAGAAGAGAGAGCAAGCAGAGAATTGTATGCAGAAACCCCATGTACAGATTTCAATTAATAGAAGTGAGTCTTTGATTCAATTTCATGGCTAGTGTTGTTTCTCTGTGTATGTTGTTTATGTGCTCATGAATGTTTTTGTTCTTTGTATGCATTTTATTTGAATATGTTGTGCATGTGATTTCAGGGGTTTAACTGAAGTCTGAGAGAGGGAGAGAGAAGAGGATAAGTTTCAATTGTTTCTCTGTATGAGCTAGGAGATTCCTGCATAGAGTGCAATCGAATTCATCCGCAAAGAGTGCATTGATGAGGCTCGATAGTTAAACACTTCTTCTCATTCACCCAGAAGGCATAGAGTTGTTGTGGAAGCCATGTGAAGAGCGCACAGGCGAAATCAAGAAGTCTAAGTTGTTAACCTGAGAAGAAGAAGTTACGGATGGTTGCTACAGAAAGTGCACAGAGTCCAAAAGATTCGACATTAGGAAAGTTGTTGAACACTGCACGTAGGGAGTAGGCACAAGGAACCTCTTAGAGAGTCGGGGGTGACAAGATCAGGAGGGATAGGCCTACAAGTTCACTGAAGGATAAGTGAAAGAATTGTTGTGGACAGCCGAGAGAAGCACCACAGGTTGGCAAACAGGTAATAAGTCTTCACATAGGAAGCGCTTGATTCATTTCACAAGAAATATCAAAGGAGAGATGGATGGTTGAAATCTCCTGGAGAGATTCCATGAAAACCTGAGGGTCGTTAGATCTTGCAGAGCCGCAAGGAGGTTAAAGCACGAACGATCATGGGTTCAAAGCTCAGGAGGAAGTAGAGCCACCGATCTAGGTCACAGGGACCGTTAGATCTACCCGTGATATCGCGTATCGGTACATCGTGAGTTGAAGCACCAAGTCGCTGGAACGGGAGTGATGATATCGCAAGAAGCGATATCTCGATAGGCTCAAAACCATCGATCATGGGAGACGTGTGTCCGGAGATCCCGAGGAGTTGGGAATCGGAGAATCGGGGTTCTTAACAACAGAGAACACTTGCATGTTGGATTCGCGATCCGCAATATCCTGACGGGGACATGGCAGTGTGGGACCACAGGTGCTGGTGGAGTACAGGTGTCAGCATATTGGAAATTGGGGAAAGACGAGTCCTGAATCCTTCGACATTAGGATTTACAATTTCGTGAATCCTGAATTCTCGATAGAAGGGCAGAAGGTGGAGACGTCAGGTCCACACGTGCATCGGGAAATCAGTACATCAGGGTTCGAAGGTTGGAATTTCAACTTACCAACATCGCGAGTAGCGATTCTCCGATAGGGAGAACTCCGAAAGAAAGGGGGAGGAAGTCAGCGATTGACCCGTATTAGGATTCGGGGAATCGTAAGACATAAGGTGCATGACTGCAAAATTTGAGATATTGCGAATTCCGATTTCCCAACTGTTGAGGGAGACCTTTGAACAAGTTGCTGTGGGTATTGGGAAGTCCTGATAAGGGATTTAGAAGAACATTTTGGTTTTTTGAGCCATCGAAGAGAAGATCCTGTGGGAGTGATTGTACTTCGAGGAGTGCGGTTGCGTCAGAGTGGTATCAGAGCCAGAACATCTTTGCTTTCTGAAGCAGAGAAGATGAATTTATCATGCCGCCCATAAGAGAAAGGTATCACCTGGCCCAGAAGACAGGGATGCACGAAGAAGAGGCAGGCCGGCGGGGAATCCAGAAATGGAGCGACAGATGAGAGATCTCTGAGCAAGGCTTGAGGAGATGGAGACAGTGCAGAGACGCAGAGTTGGTGCATGGGATCTTAGTGATTCCGAAGTTGAAGAGGAAGCTGGACATGAAGAAGAGGTCACAGCAGAAGATGCATCAACTGAGCGATTGATTAAAGCTATCACCAGGATGAGTTCGAAGACCAAAATGGACATTCCAGCTTATGAAGGAAGCCTGGATGCAGATAAGTTGTTAGACTGGATCAGAGCTCTTGAAAACTACTTCGATTATGAGGATATCGAAGAGGATAAAAAGGTAAGGCTTGATGTCACTAAGTTGAAAGGACATGCAGCATTATGGTGGGACGAGCTACAGGAAGATAGACGTTCCAAAGGCAAACAGAAAATCAAAAGCTGGGACCGGATGATCGTGAAGATGAAGGCGAAGTTCATCCCCAGGGATTACCATATCACATTGTTCAGGTGAATGTAGAACCTGAGACAGAAGTTGATGACGGTGAAGGAGTACACCGAAGAGTTTTACAAGCTCAATATCAGAGTAGGTCATCGGGAGAGCGATGATGAGAAGGTGGTGAGATATCTAAATGGGTTGAGATACGACATTCAAGATGAATTAAGCATGAAAACCATCAGAACGGTTGAGGATGCTTACCAGATGGCTATGAAAGTCGAGGAGAAGCTGAGCTGTAAGCAAGGACAGCGAGGGTGAGGCAGAAGTCAACCCAGAGGCAAGGCAATTTCCCAGGAGAAATATTAGAAGCCCAAGGAGGAATGGAAGAAACCTCAGGGTAAGATCGAGAGAGGTGGAACCTCACAGCAAGGACAACAATATGTTGAGCTGAGGAGACAACATAATGAACAGAGAGGAGATTATGCAGACGCAAACACTTTTCCTCGTACCAGAGGTAGGGGAAGAGGCCGAGGTGGAATCATCACATGTTTTATATGTGGGAAGGATGGACATAAAGCCGTTGATTGTCCAGACAGGAAAATGGACAGAGGAGAAGCTCACATCGCTGAGGTGTGGAGGTGTGATGTTGAGAATGAAGACACCGGAAGTGGGAAGTCACTGACGGTGCATAAAGTTCTTTTGACGCCTGAGAAAGAGGTGGAGGACACAACTCAGAGAACTAGACTGTTCAGGACCATGTGCAAGACCAAGGGCTGGAAATGCAAGGTCATTGTGGAAAGCAGAAGCACCGAAAATCTCATTTCAACCGAGATGGTGGAGAAATTAGAGCTGGAGACGACTGATCACCCGAGTCCATACAAAGTATCATGGCTGCAAAAAGGACATCAGGTGAGTGTCACTAAACAATGTTTAGTTGATTTCAAAATGGGTGAATATAAGGATAAGGTCCTATGTGATGTCATTCCCATGGATGTTTGTCATGTATTGTTGGGGAGACCATGGCAATATGACCGAAATGTGATTCATGACGGGAGAATGAACACATATGATTTGGAGAAGGATGGGATGACACACAAATTGCTTCCGATAAAGGATAAAGAAGTGAAGCCGGAAGTAAGCAGTACCATACTTCTCATGAGTGGGAAAGAGCTTCTCACGAAGATGGAGAAGAAGGAAGATCCACAATTCTTTGTGGTCAGGAAACCGAGAATTGTCCTGACTAGCACAAGAGTGGATGATCTACTAGATGAGATTCAGGAACTCCTCGGAGAGTTCGCTGATATCATCGTGGACGAATTACCTCGTTCGTTGCCACCGATGCGAAGTGTGAGTCATCACATCGATCTCATACCAGGAGCCATTTTGCCAAACAAGGCTGCATATAGATTGACGCCACAGGAAAATGAGGAGGTCAAGAGACAGGTACATGAGCTGCTAGATAAAGGACTGGTCAGGGAAAGTCTTAGTCCGTGTGTCGTTCCAACGGTACTAAGTCCAAAGAAGGATGGAGGATGGAGAATGTGTACTAATTCTAGAGCGATTAATAAAATTACCATCAGGTACATATTTCCACTGCTGAGAATGGATGATCTGATGGATTGCCTGAGTGGGGCAAATTACTTTTCAAAGATTGATCTGAAGAGTGGATATCACCAGATTCGCATGAGAGAAGGTGATGAATGGAAAACATCATTCAAGACAAATGAAGGCTTGTACAAATGGTTGGTCATGCCGTTTGTCTTGACAAATGCGTCGAGCACATTCATGAGACTGATGAATGAAGTCCTGAGAGAATTCATCGGGAAATTTGTAGTTGTATATCTGGATGATATATTGATCTACAGTAAGACAAAGGCTGAACATTTGAAACATTTGGCCATTGTAATGAGGAAGCTACAGCAGGAGAAGTTGTTGATCAACATGAAGAAGTCCTCATTTATGAAGATAGAGCTCATTTATTTGGGTTTTGTTGTTTCAGCGAATGAGTTGAAAATGGATCCAGAAAAGGTGGAAGTGATTAAGAATTGTCCATCACCGAGAAATGTTTTCGAGGTGAGGAGTTTCCATGGACTAGCTAGTTTCTACAGAAAATTCATCAGGAATTTTAGTGGAATTAGCACCGCGATGATGGACACAGTGAAGAAGTGGCACAAGTCTTTTCATTGGATGACAGGGGCTGAGAAGAGATTCAATCTATTGAAGCGGAAGATCACAGAGCAACCAGTGTTAGTGTTTCCAGACTTTCAGAAGACATTTCAGGTGAAATGTGACGCAAGCGGATATGCTATAGGAGCGGTCTTAAGTCAGGAGGACAGGCCAGTGGCATATTTTAGCGAGAAGCTGGATGAAGCAAAGCTGAAATACTCCACGTATGACAAGGAGTTTTATGCCATCATACAAGCATTAAAGAAATGGAGGCATTACTTGATTCCGAAAGAATTTGTATTGTACAACGATAACCATCCATTGCAGTTTGTGAGTCAACAGGATAAGTTGAACCAGAAACATGCAAAATGGGTAGAGTACATGCAGAATTTCACATCTGTGATCAAACACATTTCAGGAATTGCTAACAAAGTGGCTGATGCTTTGAGCAGGAAATATTTGTTGTTGCAGGAGTTCAGAGTCAAGACATTGGATTTTGAGAATTTGAAGGACATGTACGCAGGAGATGCAAAATTCAGAGAAGCATATGAATCAGCTGAGAATCCCGTTCTTAGGGATCAGAGCCCATGGATAGATTACATGATCCAGGAGGGATTGCTGTTCAGAGGCAATCAACTATGTATTCCAATTTTCTCCATGAGGGAGAATTTACTGAAAGAAAAACACAGTGGAGGTTTAGCAGGTCACTCTGGTCATGATAAGACTTTTGGAAAGTTGAGTGAATCTTATTTTTGGCTAGGCATGCGAGCAGATGTCAATAAGTTCATTGACAGGTGTCGAATATGTCAACATTCGAAGGGACGGAAGCAGAATGCAGGTCTTTATCAACCATTACCCATACCCGAGAGACCATGGGAGGCGATAAGCACGGATTTTGTATTGGGATTGCTGAGGACACAGAGAGGGGTTGATTCCATCTTTGTGGTGCTGGACAGGTTTTCTAAGATAGCACATTTTATTCTATGTCAGAAGACCAGCGATGCGAACCACATCGCAAACTTGTTTTTCAAAGAGATTGTTAGACTCCATGGATTACCGAGAAGCATAGTCTCGGACAAGGATACAAAATTCATAGGTCATTTTTGGAGGACGCTATGGAAGAAGCTAGGGACTAACTTAGCGTTTAGTTCAGCTTACCATCCGCAGACAAACGGACAGATCGAGGTGGTCAACAGAAGTCTTGGAGACTTGCTGAGGAGCTTGGTGATGGAGCACCATAGCAGCTGGGACAACATATTGCCACAGGCAGAGTTTGTGTATAATGATTCAATGAATCAGAGTACAAGAAAAAGTCCATTTCAGATTGTGTATGGGACACAACCGAGGGGAGTTTCTGAACTCAAGGAGTCAGAACAGGCTACGACTAGCAGTGTTAGTGCAGAAGAGTTCGCTGAGGCGATGAAGGAACTTCACGGCAGGGTGAAGCAGCGATTGATGGATTCAAATCAGGAGTACAAGCACAGAGCTGATCAGTGGAAGAGACAACTTCAGTTTGAAGTTGGGGATCTTGTTCTGGCACATCTAAGGAAGGAAAGGTTTCCAAGGGGAACATATAACAAATTAAAGATGAAAAAGATTGGGCCATGCAAGATTCTGAAGAAATTTGGAGAGAATGCTTATGAAATTGAGTTGTCGGATGGCATCGGAATATCTCCGATATTTAATATTTTGGATTTATACCCATATAGGGTTGGCGAAGCAGAGACTAGAACTGAAGAACCAGTGATCCAATGGCAGAAGAAATTACCAATCGCAGAGAATCCACAGATGGAGTGCATACTGGACAAGTGAGTGGGAAAGAAGACCTGGCGAAAGCAGTACTTCGAGTACCTGGTGAAATGGAAGAATCACCCAGTTGAAGATGCTAGCTGGGAAAATGAAAAAGTGATACAGAAGCATGGACAGACCATAAAGGAGCTCATGGACAGGAGCCCATGAAAGTTTTCAAGCTGAGGAGTATGATGCAGGAGCATCGCTCACTCATCAAGCAAGCCAGCACATTGAGAGGAAATAGCTGGACAACGCCAGCACACATTTTGAAATACTTGGAAGTTTTTGCGCCACTCTTTAATGAAGTCATTTATAAAGAAGCACACTTGTATTGTAAAGGGGACCTTGAGTCTTTAAGCTCTCGTCCTTAGTAGATAGGAAGGCATTTAATAGATTTAATGCAGGTAGATAGATGTTTAAGTCTAGATTAGATAGTTTCGTTTCGAGAGGGAAAACGGATATAGACACCCTCCTTTGTACATTGGAACAATAATTCAGAAGCATTCAGAAGAGAGAGCAAGTACAGAATTGTATGTAGAAACCCCATGTACAGATTTGAATTAATAGAAGAGAGTCTTTGATTCAGTTTCATGGCTAGTGTTGTTTCTCTGTGTATGTTGTTTATGTGCTCATGAATGTTTTTGTTCTTTGTATGCATTTTCTTTGAATATGATGTGCATGTGATTTCAGGGGTTTAACTGAAGTCTGAGAGAGGGAGAGAGAAGAGGATAAGTTTCAATTGTTTCTTTGTACGATCCAGGAGATTCCTACATAGAGTGCAGTCAAATTCATCCGCAAATAGTGCATTGATGAGGCTCAATAGTTAAACACTTCTTCTCATTCACCCAGAAGGCATAGAGTTGTTGTGGAAGCCATGTGAAGAGCGCACAGGCGAAATCAAGAAGTCTCAATTGTTAACCTGAGAAGAAGAAGTTATAGACAATTGTTGCAAAAAGTGCACAGAGTCCAAAAGATTCGACATCAGGAAAGTTGTTGAACGCTGCACGCAGAGAGCAGGCGCAAGGAACCTCTCAGAGAGTCGGGGTTGACAAGCTTAGGAGGGATAGGCCTACAAGTTCACTGAAGGATAAGTGCAAGCATTGTTGTGGACAGCTGAGAGAAGCACCACAGGTTGGCAAACAGGTAATAAGTCTTCACGGAGGAAGCACTTGATTCATTTCGCAAGAAATATTAAAGGAGATATGGACGGTTGAAATCTCCTGGAGAGATTCCATGAAAACCCGAGAGTTGTTAGATCTTGTAGAGCCGCAAGGAGGTTAAAGCGTGAACGATCATGGGTTAGAATCTCAGGAGGAAGTAGAGCCATCGATCTGGGTATAGAGACCATT
Source organism: Picea engelmannii (assembly GCA_009831015.1). Lineage (NCBI taxonomy): Eukaryota > Viridiplantae > Streptophyta > Pinopsida > Pinales > Pinaceae > Picea > Picea engelmannii. Next base: position 26,616 of record ML812303.1, read on the forward strand.
AGATCTACCCGTGATATCACGTATCGGTATATCGCGAGTTGAAGCACCAAGTCGCTGGAGCGGGAGTGACGATATCGCGAGGAGCGATATCTCGATAGGCTCAGAACCGTCGATCGTGGGAGACACGTGTCCGGAGATCCCGAGGATTCGGGAATCCAAGAGTCGGGGTTCTCAATGACAGAGAAAACTTGCATGTTGGATTCACGATCCGCGATATCCCGACGGGGACGTGGCAGTGTGGGACCACAGGTGATGGTGGAGTACAGGTGTTAGCATATCGAAAATCGGGGAAAGACGAGTCCCGAATCCTTCGACATTAGGATTTACGATTTCACGAATCCCGAATTCCTGATAGAAGGGCAGAAGGTGGAGACGTCAGGTCCACACGTGCATCGGGAAATCGGCACATCGGGGTTCGGAGGTTGGAATTTCAACTTACCAACATCGCGAGTAGCGATTCTCTGATAGGGAGAACTTCGACAGAAAGGGAGAGGAAGTCAACAATTGACCCGTATCAATATTCGGGGAATCATAAGACATAAGGCGCATGACTGCAGAATTCACGTTATTGCGAATTTCGATCTCCCAACTATTGAGGGAGACCTTTGAACAAGTTGTTGTGGGTATTGGGAAGTCCCGATAAGGGATTTAGAAGAACATTTTGGTTTTTCGGGCCGTCGAAGAGAAGATCCTGTGGGAGAGATTGTACTCTGAGGAGTGTGGTTGCGTCACTAAAGATGAGGCCTGCCACTAAGAATTCTTACCATAGGGTGGTAGAATTGATCAATGAACTCCTTGAAGCTGAACTCAGTGGAGTTGTGCTTGAGCAAGGACATCCATGCTGTCACTACCTGAGGTCTACCATCTCCATCCATCTTTTGCATGGAAAAGACAAATTTGTCCACTTGGAAGAAGACGAACAAGTATGCCAGTATGGACGAGTATTGAAACATGCCTTCTATGGAAAAATTCATGAACTGTTCGTGAATATCGTTCGCCAAGAATGTGCTGAAGTCAAACTGGGTGGTGGGCTTTTCATCGGTAGAGAATATGGATAGAAAACCAAGAATGGGTTCATCTACCCACTGATCAGAATAGTATCCTAACAAAGCACAAAGGGATGAGATGATCTGGTTTCCTTTAGCCAAGAACATGGAGGAAGGATAAGGAGGATTTATGGAGGGAAATTGAGTAGATGGGGGGAGGAAAAGCTCGAATATTTGAGCTCTTTGGGGGAATTTCATTCTCTGGTATAATTCTGTAAGAATTTCCAGGTTGAAGGGTGATGCAGAGTCGGCTCAGGGAATTTGCATCATCTGGTCGATAGATTCGGGTGTGATGAGGAAAATAATCTCTCTGGATGAGGAGACAACGACTCTTTTCTTGGGAAGGTAGTGAGCTTGGCACTTGAGGGCGAATTCTGGAAAAGGGTGAATCTGAGGGAAGAGGTAAAGGGGTAAATTGGACTCCCAGAGCTTGATTTCATCGCTCTAGTCCAGGAAGACTTCCTTGAGCCACGACTGAAGGTCTGCAAAATCAAAATCGCACTTTGTATATGCAATTAATCGGTCTTTTTCAACCAGTGGAATCCTGTCAAGGTCGATAGGAGGCGGGAGAAACAGATTCTCCTCTCCTTCTGCTTGTTTAGACTTTGGCGCCATTACTGCAATAGTACCTGCAAGAAAACACAACGTTAGCGGGGTGGCTGTTGGTGGGGGCACTGATTGTAATGGAGGAGAAAATGTAGTAAATCCCTCTGGTGCGATGAGTGGGTGAATGGTGAGAATAGGAAGAGTAAGGGTATTTTTGAGTAAACGGGTGTCCGTTGGGTGCGAGAGACAGGTCAACTGATTAATGGATAGGTTATCCAGTAATAAATGGCCAACAGATCACTTAGAGTATGAGATGGCAGGTGACGGCGAATGAGGGATACAGATGAGTGACATGGCATCTACCGATTGGGGTAAAGGTCATAGTGAGGGGGCTTGCCACGAACGAATTTTGAGGAAGAACTGACAGTAGTAATGGGACGTGACTATTTCGGGAAAGGTGGATGGTGACATCCAAAGGTGACGATGGTATGTCATATAGTAGGAGATGATGGGACTCGGGGCCATTAGATCGTTGCCATGTATAAAAAGGGACCCTTCAGAGGAAGAATACCATTCCGGACCCCTCCTCCCTCGGTTAAAGGAAGATCAGTCGAGGGGGTCTGAAATACATCTTGAGCTGTTGATCTGTGCGCCTACTTCTGAGCCACAGATCTATGCACTCTATTTATGACACATTCCGGAACCCCCTCCCCCCCTCCATTAAAGGCAGAATGGACGGGGGGGTCCGGAATCCAACATTGATCATAGATCTGTGAGCTTGATCCTGAGTTGTCTAGATGTGCACGGGTCTTATCAACAATTCCGGACCCCCCCCCTTAGTTAAAGATAGAACAGTCGAGGGGGTCTGGAAAGACCTATCCACCGTAGATCTGAGCACGATCATTTGGACCATTGATACATGAACAGAGCATAAGTGAGGGCGCGGAAACACACATGCACTAAGGAAACTTAGGATACATTCTTTTTCACGGGTTTCCTCCAAGGATTTTCATGTCAACACCACTAAGGGTTAGTTAAACGACCTTTTAAGCCTCTGAAACATGGTGCAACATTTACATCCAGCTGGTTTTTATTGAAATGAAGCAATAAAGCAACTAGTCTATATTCTAACCTATCTTCCCATGACAATTAACCCAGATTAGACTATTGGGTTAAGAATTTACTCT
>ML812303.1:42249-62167 GCA_009831015.1 Picea engelmannii
AGGAAATGCATGGTGATGGGGCCTAATGTTCTCAACCATTCAACACCCAAAGCAATATTAAATATTCCCATTTAATGGGAAACATGTGATTTTTAATGGAATACTCATCCATTTGAAGCTTCAAATTTTCACATTACCTATTAGCAATCATAATCTTAAAGTTTTTAATAACATAGATATAATAGTGTGTTTCTTGGGAAATGTGGCGATGGATGAAATTATGGGTGTTGTCACTATCAATTAAGATATTATAATGTTGGATATAACCAACCAACTTTAATATTTAAAGAGAATAAATACCAATCAAAGAATTAAAAGATATTTGGGGTTCTTCATCTAGTTGGTCGGGAAGAGGAACTTCCTCTATGTTGGGAGTGAATTCCTCCTGATTCTTTCCATCAACTTCATCATAAAAATTTTCCTAAAAAATATCCATAAATAATTTATGTTCCTGACATTTATGCCCTGGAAAATATTGTTCATAATAGTAGTAGCAGATACCCTTGACTTTTCATTTCATTATTTCAATCCATGTCAACTTATGGACCTTAAGTGATGGAGTAGGTTACTAAGGAACCACCATATTTGGGCATGGAAACATAGTAAAGTTAGGGCATTTGGAATGAGCAGAATATACAAATTGTGCGTGACAAGAAAACTAGGTAGCCTCCAACCAAGTGGTAGGGTCATTCATCTCTACTTGGGATCTGATTTCCTCCTTAAGACCATTGATAAAGTATCTCTTAAAAATGTTGGCGATTTTTTTTTCTATTCTAACAAATGTTCAAAATCATGAATATAATCTTCCATTGTGTCAATTTGGTGCAATTTGGTAAGCTGACCCAAAAAAAATGTATCCCTGGTAAACTGAGCAAATAGGGATTTCATAACTACTTGCATGTAATGACCCCTAGAGATGCGTTATTATGATATTTCCACCAATATTAATGTTCCTTATCTAGATAGGTGACTCAATTCAAAATTTAAATAAGTCTTGTACTATGGCATGAAGGGAAAAATAGTGTTCCATTTAGTCAACCCAATCGATTGGATCCAATACATAAAACTTATTTAGATTAAATGTAGGGATTCATTGAGGCATCAAATTGTGGGAATGGTCAAGAAAAGAGAGGTCATTATTGGGACTTTCTTCATCCTCAATGTGCTTACCCTTATGATATCCTTCACCAAATAAATTACCACCCTCCATAGGTTTACCATTCAGTTTCTCAATCTAATAAAAGCAAAGGATGACTTGCATAGTGAGGGATGTTATATTGGTTTCCATCGTGTTGATTGAATAGGAGAGAGAATGAATTATTTTCTTTGTTTCATCCATGGTTGACTTGTTGCAGGTGTTTTTCATGGGACCAATGGATTCATTGAAGAGGTTATCTAACAGATAATCCAACATGATTAGTGTCTTGAAGGAATATGTGGAGAGGGATTACAAGCTATAATGTTAGTGGGTCCACAAAAATATTTGTCGCAGAGTTACACCACAACAATTAGTGTCACACAAGGATTCTTTTGGGCTATGTCTACCACATTGGTTTTGGAAGACCTTGTAAATTGTTTTTAATAGGGGGGAGCATGACTCTTGTCTAAGTATTACTACATTGATGAAATCCCCAGATTTGTGATATTTCAAATTAGGTAGGAATTTTGACTCCTATGGTGGAGAATATTGGGTTTACAAGGAGAGGTTAGTGTTTGTAGGGTCCTAAGTAGAAAGGCATGCCAAGTGCCATGTAATACCCCTTTTTGAGTCCCTATTTTAATCCTGTAATTGTTTAATTGATGAAAGAACATAGTGCTTCAACAATTAAAATGGGCAAGAGTGCCTAGGAAATGTAATACTTTGAAAATTATTAATAATAAAAGTGCATCGCTAGCTATGGGACATACAAGGACAAGTGTTATAGGGGGGTATGATTCCATGAGAGGGGGGTGGGGGGGGGAGGATAGGGAGATAAGTCTTTATTCCTTGTTTTAATTAATGACCAAACATGGTTTTGTTGGGGGCATATGAGGGGTCACATGAGTCCCTTGGGGAGACCATGTTGACCTTGGAGTGCCTTGATACAAAAACCTCGTTGTTGATTGCCTTGGGGGTGGGTCATTCATTGTTGTTTAATTATTCATTCAATTGTTTTCTCTTACATTATTGATCGAGTTCTGGGCATGGGAAATGAATGAAGAGAAAGAGAAGAGCCATGGTTTTTTGGCTATAAGTAAATGATGTTTATTTCAACAAGGTTTTGATACCTTAGTTACTGGCTACATTGACATTCTAATAACCTTGTCACAGTTGTGAGTCTTGGAGAGTTCCAACATTTAAATTATCGATTAGATGCATTGTAGCCCTGGAAGGAGGTAGAAAACTTGAGAGACTGCATGGTAGAGAAGGGGGACATATTATTGAGACTTGGAACAACAACTTATATGGTTGGGTGGAATATCCTTGGTGTGCATCCAGTTGGTGACTAGTTTTTTTAAAGATAAGTTCTCTCTTTCATGATGTTTCTCTGCTTATGTGCAATTATTTCTATTGTGCATTGATTATTATCCCTAAGATATGCAATACTAATGTGTCTTATTGTTAGTTATTGTTGTGCATGGAATATTGTTCTTTCTTTTATAGTTTAACATGAATCTTGATAATTGCATGTGTTATTTCACTCTTCTTTATTTAGTTGTTAGTATCAGTTATTAAGAATTAGTTCAAGAAAATGTTCTTGAGGTAGTGTGGCTCTGCCTTGGTGGCTGAGCATGTTATAGAATTTTTTAAGGGCATCTTGGAGGGTGTTCTGGTAGGCGATCACATGCCCAACCTGTGGTGATGGTTGGGTGTGTCACATAGTAGCATCAGAGTTTTTGGTTTACAGTATCGGGCCTTCAAGGTCCTACTACATGACAAAATAACAACATTGGATGAGTTTCCTCGGAGCAAGAAAAAATTAATTTCTATGGACAACATTGAGGTGAGAATTGATGCAGGAGCATCATCAGCAAAGCACCCATGTACAACGCAACGAGCACAGACATAACACGCCTTTTGATTTGTTTTAAATTTTTGAATTGTTGTCGTATCCTGAGGAAATATTTTTTGATTGTATTGCAAGTTAAAGAAAGATTTAATGAACAGAGACTGGATGATTGCATAAGATCAGAGGAGATCAATTTTCCTTAAATGAAACTTACTACAATGCATATATGGAGCATCTTCCCCTATCTGCATATCTCAAAAAATTCATTGTAACAGAGGCTTAGTAGTTGAATGATTTTAATTTGATAAGATAGGTAGCTGGAAGAAACCCTAAGAGTCCTCTTATATAAATAGATTCTTATGCACCTAAATGAGGTTGTTGAACTTGATGCTACAAACATAATGTTGTTGAACAGTTTACAATGACAAATTAGTATTTGTTGAGTTAGTTGTTATGTTCTTGTATTAGTTGTAGCCATTTACATTTGAATGAATATAACAGAGGGATATTGATCCAAATCCATGGAAGTTTTTTTTGTAACTATTCTATGTTATTATATGTTTTCATGAATGCATGATTTATATTGTGAGTGAATGAATCCGTGAAGTGTTGAATAAGTTTCAATTGTTTCTCTTCCTTGAGCTTATGCAAGGAGTGCATACTGAATGCAAGGAGTGCATTTAAAAGAGTCTTTTGACTCAAAGATCAGAAGAGATAGCATGAAATTTTCATATGCAGAGTGTGCATATTGTACGCAAGGAGTGCATCGACATAATCTTTGACTCAAAAATCTCAAGAGGAATAGCTTGATTTTTCTCATGAAGGGTCGCAAAGATATGTTGCAAGGAGTGCACATATCTAAAAGTTGACTAAGTGTCAAAGCAACCCTCTAAGAAGTAAGGGGTTCAAGAAATGAAGCTAAGGAGAAATAGCGGGAAGAAATCTTCAAAGGGGGAGAAGATTTTATGGTTTAACGAGTTAGCGACAAGGATTTATTTGGGAGGAAGCAGAGTCACCCTAGACCGTCATATCTGGAAAAGTTGCGAGGTAGTTAGTCATGAGTTCCTTTGGAAATTTATGGAGTAACGAAGTATGTATGTGTCATCAATCCGAGGGAGGACACATGGTGGAAATCTGTGGACTTTGGGTGAAAGCACTCCAAGAGAAAACAAGGGTGGAGTGGCCGAAACTCCCGAAGCCTGAATAGCTGAAGTGATTTGTAATCATCGATCTCTGGGAGACACTCATCAACAGATCACTGACTTCGAGTGAAAGCACTCTGGGAGAAAGCGAGTGTGGAGAGGTTGAAACTCCTGAAGCCTGAATAGAGCCAAATTTATTTGTAGTCATCAATCTGTGGGAGACACGCGTCGACATATCATTGACTTTGGGTGAAAGAACTCCTGGAGAAAGAAAGTGTGGAGAGGTTGAAAATCCCGAAGCCTGAATATATAAAGTGATTTATAGTCGCCAATTTGCGGGAGACAAGCGTCATCATATTGCATACTTTGAAAGTGAGGAGAAATCAACATAGAGAAGAGGGTCATTCGAAGTGGATCCCCACCATTGAATGAGAAAGATGCGTGGTGCACGATCCTTAACTCCAGAAGAAAATGCTCCAGGAGAAAAGGATACAGGAATGTATGAAACTCCCTAACACTGAAGTCCTGAAATAAACCCGAGCCGCTGATTTAAGTGGACGCGTGGCGCTTGATATGGAACTTCGAGTACGGAGTACTTCAAGAGAAAAGGTTGTGTGAGCGTCTGGGACTCCCGAATGTCGAAGTCTCTAAGTAGATCTCAACTGTTGGTTGCGAAGGGATACATGGATCGTAGATCTAGTCTAGGTTAGAGTTCCAAAGTTGTGAAGTGCCTGGGAGTTTAAGCCTCGGGTCACAACCTGAGGTCACATGCAAAGAGGGGCCAATGGAAGGAGATAGCGCCCGAATTTCAAGTTTATAAAAGCGTTAAAGAAGGGGGGCTGTGGGTTCCATAAGACCTATGCCTAAAGAGGAAATGGGACCTATGTAATTTGTTCCAAAGGCTACTGAAGGCCTGAAAGAGCTAATTCAGCTCAAGAGATTAAGATCCTTGACCAGGAAATTGTAGAAACCTTAGGAGGAGAGGGGGGTCTGCATCAATAATATTGTGGTTCAAACAATGTCCATATCTCCATGAAAATCATTTTTGAGAAACCCTCAATGTCCTTGGCATCCCGATGAGCTATCCCCTTCGTGATTCGAGAAAAAAATGTGACAGTCTACCAAGAAAGAAATGATTCTCAATGACCATCGATATCGACTTTTTGTGGGATATCCATTGTCAATATATGATGGGGAGTTACTTTTATTTATCCCACATGCATGGGTAAATTTTCCTCAAAACTATTTATAAGAAAATGGAAACCTTGTATTACTTACACGTGAAGCACAAAAGAGTCATAGAACCATGTCGAGCCCATACGTGATGTAAAATTTTGGTGGTGAGGATGATGGCTCGGTGCCCTAATGCACTCGATGAGCCTCTGTCCTAGTGTCACGTATACTAGATATTGGAAATGTCTCAACTGGGGCTGAGTGTGGGGAGTTGATATCCTGGTGGGACTATACCCCGATGCCCCAAATACCATGGTGGGTCGGTGGCCACGTCATCTACCTCATCAAAGCTATGTCAATGAAATGGTGGTTGACACTAGTCAATGTTTGATTTTGTGAGGTAGGAGTGGGCCCAGTTAGTTGTGAATACCTTTCATTCAATGCCTTTAAATATCGATTGTTGGATTTACGTGTTGAGAGATCTCAATTGTTGATCCCCTTAGACAAGCTTAGGAGGGAGGTTAACATCCCAGTGGCCCAGTTATCCCGATGAGGTATGGTTCCAATAGGGGCAAGGTTCCAGGGTACCAGAGATCAAAAGATCGTGAGACGTATGAAATTGTGGTGTAACCATCTGCAGGGTCAGTTCCCCTAGTGGGGCAAGGTTCCAGAAAGGTTTTCATCCTTCCGTTGTTAGTTTATGAGTGGAGGAGGGAATGAGTTATCAATGTCTAATGACATATTCAATCCAATTCATAGTGGAAAGGTGTCAACACCTTAGTGGAAAAACCCCATTCCTGGTGATGATGTTTTGTGTTGTGGTTGGTCCACATGTCAAGTGGTTACTGTGCCACATGTCGAGGTAATTTAGAGTCTCAAGGAAAAGTTCCATATTGAGTCATGGATGACACATTTCAATCCAAGTGACAAGTTTTGACGGGTCCAGATATCTAAGGTGTTATGTATATCACCAAATTAGGCACTTGGGGTTGTAAAGTGTGATTTTACTCAATGGGTCGATTGTTCGATGGCCCAAGGGACCGATCAGCCAGGTGGGCCAATCCACCGGTAGATCAGACACAAAAATAATGTTAAGAAGTTTTAACTTAGGAATATTTGAGGGTATCAGTGGTCGGTGCCATGCTAACAGCCACATCCATGCTAGATGTTGTCACACAGAATTTTATAGGTGACGTGGATCCACATGGATGCCACATGGAGGGGTAGTGGTTTCAGTCAATGAAGGCCTAGAAACTTTAGAAGGAAATAACTTTTGATCTAGAGCTCATTTTTTAGCATGGTGATATTTGTTGGAAATACCTCGAAAAAAGGAATTCAATTATGCACCCAAAAATTGTTCTGAGTAGTAGAGATCATAATCAACTAGGAAGAAAATGACTAGTGACCTCAAGGAACAAAAAAAATTATATAAATTTTTACAGTCCTTTTTCCATAAATGTGTATACATGTTTATTCTTTTTTTCTAATAGAATTTATGTTTCATGCACACTTTCTTGCATAATTTAGGGTATAAGCTTATCGATTCAAGCTAAGAATGCAGATTCAAGAAATGGAGGAAGGAGAGGGAGCCTCCAGTCATGAAAGAGAATCCAAAGGTTAGAATACCAGTGTTGGTAATGCAGAGATAGAATCTAATGGTCATAGGAGCATAGTGGAACTATAAACCTTGATAGAGATAGTGAGAAGTTTGAGAATAGAGGTGCAGAGTCACAAATAAGATAATGAGAATATAATAAATAGAACCAAATAAATTCCCAAATGATGCAAAGACTAAATCAGTTGCAGAGACAAGCAAGGAATGGATTAGGTTCAAGATAGGGGGAATAAGGTAGGTAGTATGAAAGAAGATATAACTACAAAAGATCCATTCATTCAAGAAGGGTCAGTAGAAATCATAGGCATTACTCACCTCCTTACTCAAATAGGAAGTCTTATCCATCTAAGGATTCAAGGAGCATTATAGAAGCGTCTCTTGTCAGACATCAAATAAGAAGACATGAGTGGGATGGTCTACAAGGGGAACCAGGGAATCTTAAGCCAACATCTTTTGATGGTGAAAGAGAAAAGGAAGATGATGCTCAATCATGATTGCTTGGAATCAGGAAGTATTTTCAATTGCACAATTATTCCTCTAATCTAGAAGACAGAGTTTCCACTTATCATTTGCATGGAAAAGATGTCATGTGGTGGGATCGGTTGAAGCAAGTTGAACATGTTAATGAGATAAGGATCACTTGGAAGTAGTTCAAGAGGTATTTTTAGAAATATTATCTTTCAAATAACTAATATGACAAGAAGATGCAAAAGTTATTTGAACTTAAGTTGGGAATAATGACCATGGGAGAATATGAAAATAAATTCTTGGTATTTCTAAAGTATGTGGGATTCATCAAGAATGAGAAGGTAAAAACACATAGATTTTTGAGTGGACTTCCATCTTTTTATAAATAAAAGATTCAGTACGATGAGCCTAGGGATTTAACAGAAACCATCAAAAAGGTTAAGTACCTATATAAGAAAGTCAAGGGTAGGGAATATTTGCAAAAGTCTTGGAAGGATAAGAAGACATAGGAGTTTGATTAGAGAAGAAAGGGATTCAAACCTCCTTTCAACATAAATATTCGAAATATAAATCAACAATATTAGTTTGCTAAGAATGAATCCAAGAAAGAAGACTCATTGGGAAAAAGGGAAAGACCACCAATCCAATGTTGGGGATGCAAACAAGACCACATGTACAAGGATTTCCCTTGCAGAGGAGATAAAATAAAGATCATGCACAACATCCAAGAATCTCTTACAGTAGAATACATGGGAAGAAGTATCTCGATAATATATGCAACCTTAGAAGATGGACAAGAAGAATACCAATCCCATATGATTGAAGTAGAAGGTAAGATCATTAATCATCCTGTTGTTATTTTAATTGATTCAAGAGAAAACCATTGTTACATTGATCCTAAAGTAGTGGAAATATTACATTTGGAGAAAAGTAAGATTGAAAAATAAAGTTTGGTTCATCTAGCCACTGGAACCAAAAGAAGGATCAATGAGACAGTTAGATGTTTCCCAATAAATTTGAATGGAGTAAGTGCAGTTTTTTATATGAATATCATACCATTATGATCTTATGTTATCCTAATTGGAATGGATTAGTTGGACAAGCATCGTGATATTCTAGATTGTCATAACAAGACATTTACATGCCTGAATGGAGAAGGAAAATAGAGCATTGTGAAAGGAATCCCAAGACCCATTTATATAAGGAAGATTTTACCCTTACAACTAAAGAGATGTTTCAGGAAAGGATTTCAAGTGTATGCAACTCATGTAGAGAAACCAGAAAAGACAAAAGGACCAAGCTTTGAATATTTTCTAGTATTGCAATAATTTGAAGATGTATTCCAAGAAATATTTGAATTGCCACCAAAGAGAGAAACATGTTTCTCTATTGATTTAGTACTAGGAGCCTCCCCCGTATCAAAAACACATTATATAATGAGCACACTAGAGTTAAAGGAATTGCAAATGCAGTTGGAAGAATTGTTAAAGAAAGGGTACATACGCTCAAGTGTTTCAGCTTGGGGAGAACCCATACTCTTTTTGAAAAATAAGGATGGAACAATGAGGTTGTGTATTGAATTTAGATAGTTGAAAGAGGACACAGTGAAGAATAAATACCCTCTAGCCAAAATTGGTGACCTTTTTGACCAACTAAGTGGAGAAAATATTTTTTCAAAAATAGACTTAAGGTTAGGATACCACTAGGTAAGAATAAAGGAAGAAGACATCAATAAGACAACCTTTAGAACCAAGTATGGACGTTATGAATTTGTAGTGCTGCCATTATGATTGACCAATGAACTAGTTGTATTTATGTCCTTAATGAATGGCATATTCATAAATTATCTGGATAAGTTTGTCATTGTATTCTCGGATGACATACTTATCTATTCTAAGTCTGAGGAAGAACATGAACATCACTTGAGGTTGGTGATGAAAGTACTGAGGGTCATCAATTGTATGTCAATCCAAACAAGTTTTATTTTCAACAAGAACATATCCATTATTTGGGGCACATTATTTCATAACAAGGAATACCAGTAGATCCATAGAATATTGAATCCATTAGAGGATGGCCAACACCAAAGACTGTTTCAAAATTTAGATCTTTTATGAGATTAGACAGATACTACAAGAGGTTTATAGAAGGGTTCTCTAAGATTTCTCATCCCATCATATCTTTACGAAAAAGGGAACTAATTTTGCATGGACTGCAAAGTGTGAAGAGAATTTTAACTTGTTGAAAGAATTACTTACTAGTACACCTATTTTGAATATTTCTAACTGAAATGAGAATTTTGTAGTTTGTACATATGCCTGGAAAAAAGGAATTGGTGGAGTCCTCATTCAATATGGACACATCATTAGTTATGAGTCCATAAATCTTGAAGAACATGAATGAAACTATTCCACGCATGATATGTATTTTTCTACCATAGTTCATTCCTTGAGGATGTGGAGACATTACTTAATGGGGAAGAAATTCAAACTAAGAACAAACTGTTGGATTACTGAGAGGGGGGGGTGAATCAATAATAGACAAATTTGATCCTTTTTTACCATATAATGCAAGTGTTATACCAATGTAGCATTATCATCCAATAATTACAGAGTAAATAAACAATGAACAAATGCGAAATCATACAGATACACAGTACTTTTGAGCAAAATATATGAAATAATCTTACTCAATTATTTTTAGATCTTTCTTGTCTAAGGAAATATATATGGGAATATCACCCTATGTTTATAACCTCAAAAATTGTTTCTTAATCCACAAGTATTAGTTACAAGGGCTTAGGATGATTTTTAAAAATAGAAGATTGTTGTAAAATTCAACATTTTTATATAATTTTCTGAATATAACAGATACAAAAGTAAATGTGGAGACAAAATCAAAAAGACCAAGTCACATATCAACATAGATGAGACATAATAGAAATCAATTATTTCATTCCAAGAAATCAAAAGAATCGTTCTCTTTACAAAACTCCTTGAGGGAGTTTGGACCAAAGTTAAACTTAGATGTCCCTGATGAAAACCATACAAAAAGACTTATGACAGAAAGTAAAAAACTGAACTTTAAAATATGGATCAACTTTCCATAGATTGTTGTCCACTCGACTTTGCACAATATCCTTTATCAATCATGAAATTTAATTCATAAACAGACAAGTCTACACATACTATGAAAGAGAAATCAACACCTCTGAAAACAAGTGTTTGAATAATGTAATTCAGCTTTGAATCTTGTTGTGTACAATAGGACCATGCTGTCATAAAAGAGAATTAGGCTTTTAATGAATTGAGGAATGAATGAAAACTGAACTATCTCAATACAACTCAAGAGAAAACCTTTGTATGTTTTCTCCTTCTATTATCCCCTTTGTTCTTCCTCTTCATTTTTATTTTATGCATCCCAAATTAGTTGAGGTAGTACAACTACTCCTTTTAGTTAAGTTAGATAAAATGCAATTAACTTTTAGTTAGGGGAAGAATTAATATAATAATAATAATAATAAGGGTATTTTAATAAATAATAACTAGTAGGTGGGACCCCTTGTGACTCCCTTTAGTTTCTTAACAAAAACATAACTAGTCAATCAATCAAACACATCCCACCTTGTGGCTCCCATCATCATTCTCATAATTTGAAAATTAAATATCAATGATATTTTAAACCATATCCAAACATATAATATCCAAAATATCCAAAAATAGTATGTTGTCCAAAAACTTCAGCAGTCAACTGTTCTCAACAATCAATATTAAAATATACTCAAAAACCATATTTGCCACTTTGGGAGGCAATTTTCCCTTTGTTGTTGTTGTTTCCCTTTGACCTTCCTGAATTATCCTTAGGCTATATGGATCCTTTAGGCTTGATCTCACTAATGACATGAGAACATCATCTCTCAATGGCATGTAGGATAAAATAGATTTGGCTGAATCACTTGAGGGAGAGGAGGGGGTAGAAACAACCTTTTTTTTGTCATGTGTGTGGTGGGCTTCGGTTTTGAGTATTTTTCTTACGTGGGAGGACTATACAGGTTAGTGTGTAGGGGAAATTTGGACATTCGGGTTAATCAGTGGAGGAGGAGTAGGTAGAGACAAATTGGGCCAACCACGATATTGGGAGACTGTTGGGTGAACAATATCCTACCATTCGTAATTATCAGGGACTTCAGGTTGCAATGAAACATGAGTGAGGACATGTTGGGGTTGGAAGGGGAGCCTTTTTGGCCTAGGTTGGACTACCCCTTGTCCAATCCAATTGAAAAATCCAACTTGGAAGAACGGGTTTAACTCTTGTGGATCTGCATCAAAATGTATTGAGAATCTTGGCCTTCTAGGCCCTCTGTTCCAATTCCCTTTGCCCCTGTTATTTCAGCCATGGCTTCCTCTGCTGAAGAAGCTCATCATGTATGCAGTGTTTATTAGCAGCTATCTTCTTAAACAAACCATATATGACATCTCTTTAATATGAAACAAAGTTTGGCTCAGCAATCACATTATACCCATGCAATCCAATCCATAAAATTCCTTTAATACTTGTCATTGAGCAGGGAGTGAATAAGGGTTCTAGAATATCTGAGGGGGTTGTATTGAGTGGAAAAGTGATAAAATGAAAGGGAGTAAGAACACGATTACTTCTCAACAAATCATTAAACAATCAACTATTTTACAATAACAAAATCATATCAACTATGACCCATCTCTGTGTCATATTTTAATTGCAGTAATACAAATTTTGCATTTAATTTTAATTTAATATTAAGAACATGGTGTGCAAAGTGAATCTGGGATTGTGAGGGGATTTTTAATGAGAAAAAAAGTGAGAGAATGGGGGATTTAATCGATACTATTCTTAAAACAAATTAAATAATCAATAATCATAACTCTGTATTAAAATCAATCTAAAAATCACAAACATTCACTGTTTCCCAATTGTATACCAAACTGCTTGCTATTCCAATAATTAAATTTCCCATAATTCCATAAGTCATAACAGTCTGTGAAATCATAACTTTAAAAAAAACTTTCCATTCAATAGTCCCGTTTAATAAGACGTTGATCCCTTCTTCCTTTTTCTTTCTTTAAAAAAAAAATGCACAGCAATATACTCGACATCTATTCCTGATAATCCATAATGCACCACAATAATAATCAACATCCATTGTTTACCAATCAACAATTGGGCCTAATTAAAATATACACCGGTCTCTTTTCAAACATGGACATACTTCAAAATATGCACGATTATACATAGTCTTCATCATATCAATCACAAAATATTTAAATGAAACAACAGTTAACCAAAACATAAACCCTGAGCCTTATCTCTATGGGTATAACTTTCTTTTAAAAGCATTGGTAATCTGAGCGATGATTCCAATATAATATATGAATCGAAAAGAACCAAACTACACACAGGCATCATTTTTAAACTTGGCAGAACCCTGATCGAGCTTAGCAAAAACCTTGCAGGTGTTTCCATATGCAATAAAGACCATGCTGGTTAAAACACAGTGAGTGAAACCATAACGAATAGGAAGAAAACCGTCAATTGTGTGAAAATGCCCATTTCATTCTTATTCAAAAAATTTAACCATACAAGGACGAGATAGAGACTCGATGATAGAGCGTGTTTTTTTAAATAACTCCATAACCATTTCACTGGTACGCAATACTAGACAGCCTCAGAAGTTGCCTGAGGTGAGCAAATACAATGGAGTCTACATCAGGCTTTGTCAAAATCAAATGCAAGGAAGCAACAAGAGCTCCCTCATATTTTAAACAACAACAGAGAGAGATGATGGTCTTCCAAGACTTATATCAACCACAAGAAAAAATACCTTTTGAAAAAGATAGAGCAGTGAGCCACACAGTCTTACTGATTACTCCAAGTCTTGGATGGGACCAATGATCAACACGTGAGGAGATTAAAGACATGCAGAGTAAAATAACCCAGTGCACATGGGGCATTTAACACTTGCGTAAGAGAGGTGAGGGTTAATTTAACAGTGGAAATCATAAAAAAGCACGGAGATACAACATTCCTTTCCAATACTTCAGAGTCAAACAACTTGACAACAACATTAGTGAGGACACACTCGTCCTTTTGACATAATGATCAGATAAAACTTGTATCAATCCACAACCATACATTCATGTATTAATGTTTAGGCCAACCAAGAATGGATCTTGGGATACTTCGGTGAAAAGACAGTAAGAACGGGCCAACGACCATGACTCGGGGTTTGAAGAAAGACCACAATAATTGTTGGAAATTCCTCTGCAACTGGGTAAAAGTTACCAACATGACTATGATGGAGCGAATTAACTGACAGTAATACACAGAACAAAACCCTCCATCTTCAACGCAGAGCCATATTGTACCACCATTCACTTATTATTCCACAGAGACCCATCATGATACTAAACTAACCGAGCAAACAGCTAATGCGCAACTTAAAATACTCAATTCTTTACTTGCAATCCTAAACATTTTACAGTCATCACAAAGAGCCATAACACACATCTACATAGTCAAAATTCTCAAGAACCCACGGAATCCAAGCATCACCGAGCCATCATTTTTTCATACAACAGAGAATACCTCATGGATGGAGAGAAAAATAATCATAGCCATGGAAAAATGCTTAAATGGCGAGTTGGGTGAGCCTTCTTTCTTCCAAGAGCCTGAAAATGCGTAGCTTCACAACCACATAGAAAAAAAAACAACAATGGAACAATGCTAGGTTGATGGGTGATACAGAAAGTATGGAGTGACGTGCAGTAAATGCACATTGCTTCCATCACCTAACCCATTCAATTCGAAGTATGAGATAACCCAATAGGCATCACATTCACCAACAATTAAACCATATAACCAACATGTATTCAATTCCAAACCATCGTGAAATCTGTAACAATATCCATTGCATAGTGCGCCACCCAATATCATTTACACGTTAACCCTTTCCATAACTCCATGCCATAATACATATTAAAAATGCTATATGTGCCTCCATTCAAATATCTTGAAATTCACATAGTCCACTAACCAAAAAATAGCATAATATTTAGGACTAACACTAATATCCCTTAACTTTTCCATTCGAACTTGCATATAGTCTTTTATTATAGCTCAAACATATAACTTTTTTCCCTTTGTTACACTTTAGGATACTTTTATAGGTTTTTTTCTTTGTTTTTATCATGCTACCTTTAGATTATCCTTTGTATACATGTGTTCATGTAATCAACATAAGAATTAGTAACAAAGTTGTAACATAGAAGCTATAACAACATCACCCTCATACCCATATAACATGTTCAATGTCACAAGTGATTACCAAGAGTGTTCCACAAAATGAATTATCCACTTATTATCATGCCAATATGAAATTGAGACTACATCATAAAGAGTGTAGGACTGTGTAGGAAGCATCAAAAACAACAGCAAAGCATGTGCAATATGTCTATCGTTGAGCCTCTAGTCTACAAGGGGGTCCCACCTACTAGTATTATATTATTAGAATAGTTAAATAATAAGTCTTTAGAAATACTTTGCGTGCGGAATTCATCGTTATGATTTTAATCGTCAACAAGTACAAAAATGTTTTTACTTGGAAACCCAAAGTGGGAGAATACCACATAATTATTTTTCTTATAGGTCTTAAAGAATTACATTCATTGGAAGCACCAACTTCCTTTGTTTTCTAACTGCAACTGGAAGGAGGCTCCAACCCCCTAGTTTCTCAGGCTACAACCTGAGGGAAGCTCCAACTCCTCAATTCTATGGATACAACTAGAAGGAGGCCACAACCCCGTATGTTCTCTGGCTACAACCGAAAGGTGGCTAAAACCACTTGTTCTTGCCCCATCCAACTGCCATGACGTAGATGTAGAATGATGGAACCACTGTCACACTATCACTGTGAGATATACCATTGTAAACATGTACCAATCAACCTATAATCAACCTGTACCATAAACAAGTGTGTCAACCATGCACCAACCTGTACCAAACAACTTGTAATCAGCTTGTACCATAAATAAGTGCATCAACCATGCACCAACCTGTACCTCAACCTCTAATAATTCTATACCATAAACAAGTGAATCAACCATGCACCAACCTGTACCTCAACATATAATCAATCTGTACCATAAACAAGTGCATCAACCATGCACCAACCTGTACCTCAACCTAAACCAAAATCCCTCATCAATTTCATCATCCAAATCTGATTTGTAACTCTGTAATAGACCTTGTTGAATTTTGGATTACTCTATATATTGAACTTGTAGAGCATGCCCCACACAAAATATTTGTTGTATGGATCTTAGAAAGCATCGTCAAAAGAATTTATCCTCCCTTGAATTTCAGCCTTCTTTACTTCACCTTCCCTCTGAAATTCGGCTTAGATATCCTTTGGTTACCTCAGTCACTTGTAGATATTCAATATTCTCAAGTGTGTTTAAAATTAGAGAGCCTTGCCTATTATTTATACTTTCATGTAGTTTCCTCAAGGGGTTACCTTTTAACCATCTTAACCCACTTTCCTTATTTTAAGGTTAACCCACTTCTAACCACTTTTCCACTTAGTAATTTCTCCATTAACATTATTATTTAAATAATTTATTTTGTATCCAATTTGACTTATAGTACACTCATCACTTCACTTTATCTCAATGGGTTACCTTCTAACCATCTTAAACCACTTTCCTTATTTTAGGGCTAACCCACTTCTAACCACTTGTCCACTTAATAATTTCTCCATTAACTTTATTATTTAAATAATTTCTTTTGTATTCACTTTGACTTATAGTACACTCATCACTTCACTTTATTATTTACCTTCTAAAATCTCTTAAACCACTTTGACTACTTTGACCTTTTGGGGCTTCTAGATGACTCGTGAGGGTTCTCCAATTTCACATGGCCATAACTCTCTAACCATGTGGAGTTATGTGATGTTCCACATACCACCGGAAATGGAATGACATGTACTATCCATATATAATATTCTTACCTTCAAATATATCAAAAATCATACCATTATCCATCAAACAAACTTGGTTCCATTACCCAAACCTTTCTCCAACTTCACATGGCCATAACTCTCTAACTGTGAGGAGTTATGTGACATTCCACATACCACCGGAAATGGCATGACATGTACTATCCATATGGAATAGTCTTACCTACAAATATATCAAAATGCATACCATTATCCATCAAACAAACTTGGTTCCATTACCCAAAACTTTGTTCTACCATAATTTTCTATTGGACTTTATTCAAGGGTTGACATCAATGACAACCAAACCAAATAATCAACACAAACCATAGTGGTCTGAATTACCATTTTGAAAAACTGACTTTGAATGCTAGATAGACGAGATGGATGGAATTTTTAAGTGAGTATGACTTTGAATTCAAGCATGTTAAGAGAAAGGAGAATAAAGTTGTTAATGCTCAGTAGGAGGGTACATCTCATGCATGTTACAACCATTAGCATGCATCTGTCATATTTAAAGAGAAGAATTTTTTATGTTGTTGTTACAGACCAACATTACCTATAGGAAAAAGAGAGTTTAAAGAAAGAGAATGTACAACAAAAATTTAAACGGTACAATATTAAAGAGGATGGAGTACTTATGCATAAGAATATAGTTTATGTTCCTAGTTTCGAAGAACTTAGGAACTTGGTATTAAAATAAATGCATAATGTACCATATTATATACATCATGGTTACCAAAAGACAATTGAAATAGTAAAAAGTCAATTATTGTTTCTAGGAATGAAGAAGGATGTTTCTAATTACAATTCCATATGCATGGAATGTCAAAGAGTGAAAGATGAGCATAGACACCCAATGGGTTTTCTACAACTATTTCCTATTCCAGAGAAGAAATGGGAAGTGGTAACCATTGGTTTTATCGCTAAGTTTCCTAGGAAAACAAGGCAACATGATTCCATAATGGTAGTATTTTAAAAATTGACAAAATTTTCTCATTTCACTCTTATGAAAATGACTCATACAACAACCAATATTGCATAAATTTACATGAGGGAGATTGCTAGGTTGCATGGAATACCTAAAGTAATTGTCTCAGATAGAGATACAAAGTTTACTTCAAACTTTTGGAGGGGATTATTTAAGGGATTTGGTACACATATGAATTTTATCACAACATACCATCCATAGTCAGATGGGTAGACAGAGAGGGCCAACCAAGTAATTGAAGGCATGTTGAGAATGTATGGGATAGGCCATCTAAGTGAGAAGACTATTTGAATTTGATTGAATTTACCTACAATAATGGGTATCAAGCTTCATTGAAGACAAGCCTATTTGAATCTTTGTATGGTATAAAATGTAATACGTGACTGAGTTGGCACAACTCAAAAGATAGAGTAGTACTTGGGATGGAATTGCACAAGGATGTCAAAGGACAGATGGTTAGAATTAAGCATAATTTGAAGGAAACACGGGATAGATAGAAAAATTATGAAGATAAGAACATGAAATATAGAGAATTTAAAATAGCAGAGCATGTGCTTTTGAAAGTGAAGCACAAAAAGAGCTCATTAAAGTTGGGAAGATGTACAAATATAGCAACCCGATCTTGTGGTCCATTTGAGATATTGGACAGAATATGGCCAGTTGCATACATGCTTACATTGACTACTTTCCATGAATGTGCATAATGTATTTCATCTCTCTTCACTGAAAAAGTACGTACAAGATCCTAACCATGTTATTGATTGGAATTTGATTCGGGTGGATCCAGAGGGAGACTTTCGGGTCCAGCCAGTGCACATATTGGACAAAAAAATCAAAGTTCTCTGGAATTGATTCATAGAGCTGGTAAAGGTTTAGTGGACCTACTACAGTCCTAAAGATGTTACTTGGGAGCATGAAGATGCCATGCAAGAAGAGTACCCATGAATTTTTGAAGAATTTTGAGATTTTATTCTCTGTTTTGTATATGCACTGAGAATAATGCCAAAATAAGGGCGATGGGAAGGTAATACCCCGGTTTTGAGTCCCTGGTTTAATCATGTAATTGTTTAATTGATGAAAGGTTGGAGTGCCTGAATAACTAAAAGGGGTCGAAGTGCATAGGAAATGTAATTCTTTGAACATTATTAATAATAAAAGTGCATTGCTAGTTGTGGGACAGATAAGGACAAAAGTTATAGGGGGGTATGATTCCATGAGAGAGGGGGGAAACCAGGAGCTAAGTATTTATGTCTTGTTTTAATTAATTATCAACCATGGTTGTGTTGGGGGGCATACAAAGGATTACATGAGTCTCTTGGGGATACCACGTTGGTCTTGGAGTGCCTTGATACAAAAACCATGTTCTTGATTGCATTGGGGATGGGCCATTCGTAGTTGTTCAATTGTTCATTCATTTTTTTCTCTTCCAGTATTTCTCTGGGTCTAGGCATCGGAAACGAATGAAGAGAAAGATAAGACCCATGGTTTGTTGGTTGTAATCAAATCATGTTTATTTCAACAATGTTTTGATGCCTAAGTGCATGGTTGCATTATCATTCCAATAACCTTGTCACAAATGTGAGTCTTGGAGAGTTACAACATTGATATTCTCAACCAGATTCACTAGAGCCCTGGAAGGAGGTGGACAACCTAAGGGATTGCATGGTAGAGAAGGGGGTCCATTCTCTTGGGTTGTGTAGGGGATGGGACATTTGTAGTTGTTCAATTGTTCATTCAATTTTTTATCTTCCATTATTGCTATCGGTCTGGGCATGGGGAATGAATGAAGAGAAAGAGAAGACCCATAGTTTGTTGGTTGTAATTAACTCATGTTTGTTTCAACAAGGGTTTGATGCCTAAGTGCATGGTTGCATTGTCATTCTAATAACCTTGTCACAAATGTGAGTCCTGGAGAGTTACAACATTGAGATTCTCGACCAGATTCACTGGAGCCCTGGAAGGATGTGGACAACCTGAGGGACTGCATGTTAGAGAAGGGGGTCCATTCTCTTGGGTTGTGCAGGCTAGGAGAAGAGAGATGATGAACTTTGTATTTTTGTGTATTGAGAAACCTTTGAGAGCTTGAGTGTTGACTGGTTTGGGAAAGGTGAGTGTCGTCTTGGAACCCATCTTTGCATATTCATATCCTTGAATCAAGGGTGACCTGTTGTTGGGACTTGGAACAAAAATTTTTATGCTTGGGTGGAACGTTCTTGGCATGCAACCAGATTGTGACTGGTTTTGTTAAAGATAAGTGCTCTATGTCATGATGTTTCTCTTCGTGTGTGCAATTATTTATGCTGTGTATTGATTATTATCTTTGAGATATGCATTACTAATGTGTCTTCTTGTTGTTTATTATTATCCATGGCATATTTTTGTATCTTTTATAGTTTAACACGAATCTTGATAATTGCATGTGTTATTTCACTCTTCTCTATTTAGTTGTTGGTATTAGTTATTAAGTACCAGTTCAAGAAGAGGTTCTTGAGGTAGTGTGGCTCAACC
>ML812303.1:88901-100545 GCA_009831015.1 Picea engelmannii
TCTTAAAGTGTAGAAACCTTGGTGAATCTTACTAATTCTTGGTGAGTCTTACTAATTCTTAAAATGTCAACCATAAAATGTTTGACAATAGTTTTTGTGAAAAAAATCAAATTTCTAATGATGTTATATCCTTTTAGAAAATTGTTTGCACTCTATTCATCACTTGAGGAGAAAATTGAGAGTGCTTACATGCCCAGTTGGGCTCTGCTAGGCATGACAGCTGTAAGGTAAAAGGTTAGAAAGAAAAACAACAAGGTTAGAAACCAAGATTAAACTAAAACAAAAACAAACTATGAGCATATAAAAGAAATGAAAAATGAATACAAATGGATTGATATCACCAATGTATAGCTGATCTTATTGATGAAATCCAAAGACACACAATGGAGAAAGAGGACTTGGGTCCCTTCCCTCTCCAATGGAAGGCTCTTGAGGTCCTCAACTGATTGCTCTCCTTACAAAGAAAAAATGAAAGTGTGGGTGAAAGAACTCCAAGCTTATTCACACAAGAGAGGGGTGAATAGCTTATGAAATGCAGCCTACAATGTGTGTTGCCAAAGAATGAGTCCTTAGCAATCTCAGCAGCATAACCATACAAATAATTCCTTGAGAAAATGGTGGTCATTCATGGCTTTTTATAGCCAAGCATTGGGTTATTATGTGGCCTCTTTTGAATGTGAAAAGGGGCTCTTTAGGGCACCCTTAGGTCTTTGACCAGCCCCCGAATGCGGATTGAGCTCGGATTTGATGTCCAATCGACTTGGGAGCTGATCCATTAGTGTTTGGGAGGCCGACCAGTTAAATAAATGCGCCATTTAGCAGGCGCGCGGGTTTTTCGCCCAACAGCCGCGCCTTTTGCACATATGCGCGCCTTGTACGAAGCTGTTACGCGCATGCGTGCGCGCGCCCAGAGGATGAAAGCGCCTTTCAATTTTTGATCATTTGTATAGTTTTTTGACCCTTTGCTGTGCTGTGGAATTAACTCTGTGCCATGAATGACTCCAGTCCTGTGTTGACGATGCGGAGTTCTTGTCGCCTTGTGCGGATGAAATTTCAGTGATAACAGATGCCCCCTGATGGAGGAGGTTAGGAGAAAAACGTATAGCCGAAATCCATCAATGTTTCTTTGACTGAGAATGGTGTTGTAAGGGAGAGCAAAAGTGGGACCGTGTAGAGCAATCCATTGGAGAAGAAAGGAACTTGTAGATCCAACCTGCTACAAAGTGCGTAACAATATACAAGTGTGTACAAACGAGGCGGGCATGCCCCATGCTCATATGATGTAACTCTGAAGAAAAAATGTCTGAAGTGTTGGTGTAGACAACTACAGCGCCCTCGGGGGTGGAATGGTAAAGGCAGAAGACAATTCTGCAAAGGAACATACTCTGAACCAGCGGTAATGGTCGCGGAAGGAAACAACGATGGTGATGTGGGCATTGGTGGCCCTACCAAGTTCAGAGGTCTTCGGCAACTGATAATAAATACTGTAATAGTCGCAAAGTAAGACCCACCGCAACATGAGAAAGTGTTGGCGTCGAATGTTATGGGGGTCAACGACATCAGGGAGCAATGGTGTTTCCCCCTGTGCCATCCGAGATCTCTCATTGAATGGGAAATGAGAATCAAGATACTGTCACCCTTTTGGAAAATTGTGCTGATGTCGAAAAAAGGAGGATGTGACTCCCAGAAGCAAAGGGCTTCATGGAATCTACTGTGGTGACGAAGTGGCAGAGGTACATAGACGAAGTCAAGAAATGGGAAGACTCAAGACTGCCCTTGGTTGGAGGGTGCATGATATAAGTCGTGGCCGCAACCATGTGACAAGATCGAGTGTCAGGGGGATGACAAGATCAGGGATAAGTTGTGCCAGAGGCGGGACAAGGTGAACAAATCCATAGGATAAAGGTAAGTGACCTGGGTAGTACTCTAAAGATATAGACAATGCCAGTGAGGGTAAATGAGAAGTAAGGCTCCAACCAAGGGTGACATGGGTTGCGTGTGGCCAAAAGGAAAGAAGGTCGCCAACGGTGACGACAAAAGTAAATGACTGGAAAGAAAGGCGTTTGTACAATAAATAATGAATAATTTGGGGAAAAATGTACAAATACAGAAACAGGTGCCCCAGTGTGAAACGAGTGCCCCAGGGAGGGCAGAAATTCCTGGAAAACTGATGAAGGGTGGGGGCCCCATTGGCGAGTTTCTGTATGAGGTAGGTGAAATGGAGATAGGTTCGCAGATGGGCAAACTGATGGTGGATGAAATGGAGGGTTCATGATCCTGCGGAGGTGCAGGTAAAACGAACTGAAGCATAAAGCGATGATCTGGGAGTCCATGTGGGAAAGATAGCAAAATGAGGAGAAGGAGTATGTGGTTGATCTGCAACATGATAACAGACTAATGGGACTCCCATCCCTAAAGGGAAAGAACAGCATGAGTGTCATGAGTGTAAAAAGGTGCTACGAATGAGACAACTCATGTGGGTAAGGAAGCTACCGGGTGCCAGTACCGTAGATGCAAAATGGAGGTGTGAGTACTGCAGAGTCGGAAAAGGGTAGCCTAAAGGCCAATATCAGAGGGGATGACTGGAAATGTAAATGCAATACAGCGGGAGAGACTACATGCCAGTGCTGAGTATATACCTGAAGGAATGATGTGGAGAGAGGATGACCAAATACCTGCACACAGAACAATTAAATACCCCAAGTGAACAATATCTGAAGAGAATAACAAATATGAACATGTATTAGATAAATGTGACAATGCGCGTGCGTACCTGGCCATGATTATGAAAAAAGGGCGCCCCAGGGGCGCATAATGAAAATCAACCCAAGGACTGCTGAAATGTAGGTGACGGGACGTTGATCCCGTGGCTGAAGACGGTTTGAAAAACGGACGCTCTGAGCTCCCGGAATGGTGAGTGGAAGTTTGGCAAAAAGGCCTATATATAGCTGTGGGGCCCACATTGCCACCTCATTTGTACCTGCGGCTACAGCGAGTTTTCGAGCAGATCCAGAGGAGATTGAGTGATTCTAAGAGCATGAGGCATCCGATTCAGGGCGTGCGAGTTTCAGGTTGGTGGTCTGAACATCCTGCAGAGCTATAGGTTTTCAATTTTTGGGTAGGGTAGGTACGGGGCGTCGTACGGGAGTTTTAGGGGTTTTTTTGATAGGGTGTGGGCCCCAATGCACGGGCGACTCAGTGGAAGGTGTGCATGAGTGCACGCCTGTACACTGAAAAAGCACGCATGAATGCGCATGTGTAGGAATTTAAGGCGCGCCTTATGGGCGCACTTGTGGGGTAGACAGGTGCGCATGAGCGCGCGCCTGTAGGGTGAACAGGCGCGCTGCTAAGCGCGCCTGTGGGTATGACAGGCGCGCTCTAGCGCGCGCCTATATGGTGAATAGGCGTGCAGACACGCGTGCCTGTATAGTGAACAGGCGCGCATGTGGGGGGAAAGACCGCACCTTTGAGGCAAGGTTGCAAAGGGAAAAAATTAGCTTTCTTGATGTATTGGATGATTTCCTAAGATAATATAGGACTCTGGTTTGTGTGCAGGTGACGAGCAGTGATCATGGATGTGTGGTGGCATGAGCGAGACTGGGCACCGCTACGAGAGGCTGTGACCAATGAACCGCCGACAGATCGAGCAGCAGTTCGAGCAGCTTTAGCAGCCAGTGGGTTGCTAAAGTTTTTTGATTGCTCATTGATACGGGCACAGGAGTATTTGCTCTAGTTTTTGATCGAGATGTGGAGTCCTGATCGACACTACTTCCTCGTGCGAGGAGATCAGATTGCCTTCACTGCGGTGGAGGACATTTACTTCTTGACAGGGCTCCCCTTCTGGGGAACACCGTTGCCGGCAGATCCTGTGCTGCCGAGAGATACATCCCAGCGGGAGGTCGCCGAGCGATACTGCTCAGGTGAGGACTATATGACTGGGACATCAGTGAGGATTAGTGGGATAGATGCCCTGCTGCATCATTGCATAGTAGCGATGATAGTTCGAGTGTATGGGTCCCGAGCGCCCCACCGGATCAGCGATGGTGAGTTGTTCCTGATGGAGAGGGTGGTGGTGGGCCGTGAGCGGTTCGCCTGGGGTCTGACTCTACATGCGCAGATGATTGCGCAGCTGGACCGTTGTCGGTCCACATGCAGAGGGGATTTCGCTTTTGGCTCCATCCTGGTGGATTTCTTTTTGGAGAGGGTGCCGATGTTGCACCCGAGGGTACTGCTAGAGGTGCCAGGGGTACGAGAGCCGCGCTTGAGGCGGTGGTCCCAGATTTTGGTTTGCCACGGCGGTGGCGAAGGTGGACACTACTTTACTGAGGAGGCCGCTCAGATATGGTGGCAGATGTCGCAGTTTATACTCCAATTCCCCTATGCTGGGGTAGACTTCCGGGGGGACCTGGAGATGGTATTGCCTCCTGGGGAGGTGTTTGATCACAGAGGTATGCTGTGTATTTAGATATGTTTTGACTTATGCTGTGATTTTTGATATACCAGTGCACATGTTTGAGGTATAGACACTTATACTATCTGCTTGTTGTTTGTTTGGTATATGTCCAGATTTGGCACCTCGCGGGCGGGAGGTGGAGTTATATAGACCGTTGGTGCAGCGAGAGGGGCGACCTCCGCGTGGAGAGAGGCGGCCGTGGGATGAGGTTGTGGGGGCACCAGCAGAGCCCGGGAGACCGGCGAGGAGGCGCCGCTTTGATGACCCTGGTGCGGGGCCATCGCATGCTCCTCCGGCGACAGCCGGAGGGGAGTTGGATGATCTACGCCGTCGGTTTGAGACGGTGTTTCGAGACGTGCCTGAGGGCATGTGGATCCGTATCCAGGATGAGGATTTCCTGGAGCAGTGTATCGGGTTACCGCCACCATGGCGGTCGATCATGCGGCGAGCAACTGTGCTTTCTACGATGACGAGTGGACGCCTGCCGCCTGGGCAAGGTGATCTGGCGGATGTTCCACCACCACCGCCTGGGGCAGGTGGGGGTGGGCCACCACCTCTGCCTGAGGGAGGGGTAGCTGGGGGTGCCCTAGAGGCCCCCTGATTGTATGATGTATATGATGTACCTTTTTGATAGGCTGGTGAGCCGATTTTTGTACCATGATATGGCACGGGCCTGTGGGCCAATGTATTTTTGTATGTAAACATGCGGATGGCCTGATGAACCTATATATACACGAGTATACATATTTTGAGATCCTGATGTGGTTTACATGTGTTTTTTGTGTTGATGATGATGATGTCTATTCTATCTATTATGCTGTGACAGGATTTATGAGGTGTTTATGTATGTGTAGTTTGATGTGATATATGCCAATCTAACACCATGTTAGCTATTTCATCTGTTGTTTGATTGAATTCCCTTGGAATATGTGTAAATGTAATGGAATCAAAATGTCGTGATAACAGTCTAACCTGCAGGTATTTGCGAAAGAGGCACGGATCGCGTACATGGTACACATTGTTAAGTTGGAGAATGACCAGTTGGGAGTCGAGGAAAACGCTAAGGTGACGAATATGATGATGTTGTGCGTCAGTCAGGAGGCCAATGACAGCAGTGTATTCAGCTTGTTTATTGGTTGTTGGTCCTAAACATATGTCGCTTGAATGTAGCAGTTCATGTGAAGGGGTGTAAAGAGTCCAAGCAGCCGAAGTGAGATTTTGTGTCCAATGGCTGGCGCCGTCGGCGTAACCAATGTGGTAAGCTGGTGGAGGAGTCATCTGTCAATAGCACAAAGGATAGTTTAAACAACAAGGTTAGAAACCAAGATTAAACTAAAACAAAAACAAACTATGAGCATATAAAAGAAATGAAAAATGAATACAAATGGACCGATATCACCAATGTATAGCTGATCTTATTGATGAAATCCAAAGACACACAATGGAGAAAGAGGACTTGGGTCCCTTCCCTCTCCAATGGAAGGCTCTTGAGGCCCTCAACTGATTTCTCTCCTTACAAAGAAAAAATGAAAGTGTGGGTGAAAGAACTCCAAGCTTATTCACACAAGAGAGGGGTGAATAGCTTATGAAATGCAGCCTACAATGTGTGTTGCCAAAGAATGAGTCCTTAGCAATCTCAGCAGCATAACAATACAAATAATTCCTTGAGAAAATGGTGGTCATTCATGGCTTTTTATAGCCAAGCATTGGGTTATTATGTGGCCTCTTTTGAATGTGAAAAGGGGCTCTTTAGGGCACCCTTAGGTCTTTGACCAGACCCCCCACGCGAATTGAGCTCGGATTTGATGTCCAATCGACTTGGGAGCTGATCCATTAGTGGTTGGGAGGCCGACCAGTTCAATAAATGTGTCGTTTAGCAGGCGCGCGGGTTTTTCGCCCAACAGTCGCGCCTTTTGCACATATGCACGCCTTGTATGAAGTTGTTACACGCATGCGCGCACGCGCCCAGAGGACAAGAAGGTATCCATACCAAGGATCATCGGAAGCAATGTAAAAGAGATGTTCGTTGGGAAAGTCAGTATTGACGGGGGTACTGGGTGTGTCAGAGGGAAGGGCCGTAACAAGTTCGGCGAGAACGAGGGCCTTCTTACTCTTTGGTGTTGAGAACTCGAGGTCGTACTCCTGAAGGATAATGATCCATCGAGCGAATTTGCCGTTAACTTGGTGACGGTTGAGCAAATATTGCATAGGGTTGGAATCTGCGACGACTTTGGTGGTATGAAGCAGAATGTAATGGCACAGTTTCTGAACTACAAGGACAACTGCTAGAGCGAGTTTCTCTTCATGTTTGTACTTCAGGGATGGTCCTGAGAGGTTCTTACTGACGTAGTAAATGACGTGCTCACGATTGTCATCTCCAAGCTGGACGAGGATGCCGGCTACTGATACGGCTGATGCTGATACGTAGAGGATGTAGTCGCGATTGTAGTCAGGTGCACTAATCAAGGGTGCGTTGGAAAGCGCTGCTTTCAGATCGTCAAACGACTACTGGGCATAGTCATCCCAATGAAAAGGGATGTCGTGACGTAGTAAGCGAAGGAAACCATGTGCACGTATAGCATAATCAGGAAAAAAGCATCTTAGAAAGTTGGCTTTGCCCTGTAGACTCTTTAGTTGTTTCAAATTCCGAGGAGGTGGAAGTTCAGTGATTGCTTGGACTTTGAGGGGGTCCACGGTGATACCGCTTTGGGAAACAATGAAACCGAGGAGGTGCCCTGCGGTGATGCAGAACACACACTTGAGAGGATTCAAGCGGTTGTTGTACTGATGACACCATTGAAAGATGACTCGTAAATCATCGAGGTGTTGGGTGCGCTTCTTGGACCGAGCGGTGAAGTCGTCTAAGTAAGCAAGGATGATTGCAGCCAGATCATGAAAGATATATGTCATCGCGCACTGGAAGGTTGTGCTGGTGTTTTTGAGGCCGAAGGGCATGACATGGTATGCAAACGTAACCCAGGGGGTTATGAATGCGGTTTTGTATTGATCGGCTGGGTGAATCTGAATCTGGTTATAGCTAGAGAATCCGTCCATAAAGGAGATAGCTTCATGGCCGACGCAATCGTCGATAATCTGATCGATGAAAGGCGTTGGGAAGTTGTCCTTGGGACATGCGTTATTAAAATCGTGAAAGTCGGTGCAAACGTGAATGGTGCCCTGTTTTTTGTCGACGGGTATAGGGTTGGAACCCACGAAGTGTAAGCAATGGGGTAATTAAATCCGGCCGTATGTAATTTGTCGATTTCGGCTTTGATAGCCGCGGCTTTGGCTGGGTGTAGTGGTCGCTGTTTCTGGCGAACTGGTGTGATGTCAGGCCAGGTGTCGATGCGATGTTCGACAATAGATGGGTCTAAGCCAGGCATCTTGGTATAAGACCAAGCAAAGATATCCCTAAATTCCTGGAAGAGGGATTTGCATGCGGTGATTTCCTGAGGAGTGCACGCAGCTCCGATGACGATTTCTTCGACGATGCCTGGTTTAATGGAAATGTCGATTTTGATGGTGGGGGAAATGTTAGCCAAGTTACCTTCTTCGAAAGCGTCAGGGGCAGGAATGGGATTGTTGAACCAATCGATCGGTTAAGGTGGGATAAAATATTTGGTTTCGACCGCGTAAATTGGGTTGAGGGTCGGAGGCATGAGGGTTTCCTGTGGAAGGAAGAGCGCACGATGATGTAGTGCGTCCCAGGGAGAGTCCGGGCGTTGTAGCTCTTCCAAGATTTCTTCGTCGCATTGGAAACGATGGGAATATAATGGATCGTGAGGAGTGATCTCCGTGACCGTGTGGTTGCCCCCTGCTGTAGGAACAGAGGAGGAAATATAGGAGAGGGTGAGGGTTCACTCGACATAAACCATATATTGAGGTACTGAGGAGTACCCGTGGTGGTGGGATGGCGATTCGCCGTAGAGGAATGAGCAGGAGAGTTAGGTGGGTTACAGGGTAGATCTTCAGATACGTCATCTAAGAACCATGGAGGCGTTGGGAGTGCCTCAGGCTCGGGAGAAATGATGTGAAGATCCGCCGGTGGCGAAGTAAGGTCAATAACCTCTGCTGTGGGTGGTGGACGCAGGGCTAATTGACGTTGGCGATATTCGATGATCATCGGACATTGGTATGTGAAATGAGCCAAGGAATCGCAAAGAGAGCACGGGCATCTCATGCGTTCATTGACTGAAGTAGTGACATATCGAATGTTAGTGATAGGTGTTGTGGATGTCGTAGAAGGGTGTGGGTTGTTCTGAAAGTCTCAGATGACGATAGCTAATGCCTACCGAAAACGAGGCAGTGTTGGACAATGATGAGTGTAATGACCATACTCAGAACAGATGGCACACGCGAATTTGGTCTTCAACCCTTTACTATTGGAAGGTTGAGTGGTAGTAGTAGTAGTGAGTGGTGTGGGGGTTGGATTGGGGGGAATCAAATTCCGTAACTCCGGTAGTGATGGGCAGTTGTTGGTTTGGTGGCCCTTCTTATCGCACAGTGCGCAAGGTGGTGGGATGCGTGGAGGAAGTGGAGCTATGGGCTCCTTCTTCGCTCTCCTGCCCCCGGCTGTAGCAGGGGGAGTAGGGAGTATGGGAGTAGTGGGGGCATTGGGAGTAAGAATAGGAATCATCATGGGAAGTCCTGCCTGTGGGCGAGGGACCATCTCAGGTGGATGTAAGTACCACACTGGGATTGCTAACACCATATTGGGTAGTGTGAGAGTTGTTGCTACCTGAAAATCTTCTACACCGGGTGGAGAATAAAAGAAGGGAATTTGAGTAAGGGGTCGGGGAACTGTCTCCCAAATGGGACTAGGCCCCTGAGGGGTTGTGGATTCGTGGACCGTGGGTATCGACGAATGCACAGGAGGCTCCTGTGGGAGTGGATCTGCGACTATTGAGACGTCAAGAATGACTGAAGCCTCCTAAGGAGGATGAGTATCCTCTTGGTGAGTGATGACGCATACTTGACTAGGGGGAAGGAGTGGTGGTGCTCCATGGTACGTCCCTAACAAGGATGGGTCTTTGAAAATCCCAGGACCCATCTTGACGAGTGGATAGACTTCTTTGTTGGTGTGAATGAGTGGAAGGATGTTATCGAGACTAGCCGATGGGTTTGGCTCGTAATGTGTAACTTGGTCAACGGTCACTATCTTCCCGTTGTGGGGGAACATGATTGTCTGAAAGATGGATGATGCTACTGCCTTCATAGCATACATGTAGGTACGGCCAAGCAAGATATTGTAATCGAGTGGGGCGTCGATAACTTCAATGTCGATGAGAATGGTTTTTCCCCCGAGTTCTACGAGGACATTTTGGAAGAGCCCTTCAGGGGATGAAGGTCTTCCGTCATAGGCTCGCAATGTGATGGCGGAGGGTAAGAGTTCCGGGGAACCAAGTTTCTGCCATACTGTTTTGGACATGATGCATGTAGATGCCCCTTCATCGATGATACACCGATGGACGGTGATGTTCTGTATTTTGACTGGTATTTGAATAGGCACGGTAGCGGGAAGACGCGGTTCGCAGCTATCAAGGTCGAAAGTGATAGGGTCGACTACTCCCATGGCGGAAAGTAGTGATTTCCGTTGCGTTGGACATGTCTGGAGGACTTCCAGAACTGACATGGCAGCTGGGGATTATGCTAAGTCATCTACCAAGCTGTAGTTATGCGCGTCCCTAGCCTGTGGGTTGTGGACATTCCTACGCAATGGGATGCGAGGGAAGCACAATGGTGGTTCGGCGGACGGGCGAGGGATCACCAATGGAGGTCCTATCAGTGTAGAGTTTGTTTCTACAGATGTAGGAGTAGACTCAATTGGTACAAGATACCGACGATTACGTGTTTGCAGAAGGATTTCTTCCTCACTGGTGAGGAGAATTGTTCGCTCTGCAGGGTTATTGGGATTGTGGTATTGGCCCACCTGAGGTGGGGGATGCTGCGTATCCTGTTGGGTATTGACCACACCTTGATGTGGGATAGGATTTTGCAGCACGACGGGAGGAGGTTGTTGCGCATATTGTTGTTATGCCTGCTGCGGGGCAGGTTGCGCAGGAGAAGGGGGAAGACTACCCAAGTCTTTCAACCTCTTGAAATCAGCGATCTGTGGGCAATGGTGAGTGTAATGACCATATATGCCACAAAGAGCACAAGGGTGGATGGTTCTAACAGTGTTCCTCCCTTGGCGTTTGTTGTTGTTGCCCCCTTGGGGGTTTTGGTTCCCTGGGTTCTGATTTCCCCCAGGGGGTTGATGTTGTGGGGGTTGATTCCCGCCTTGACCAAGATTGTTGTTATTCCTGTTCCTTCCTTTCCTTCTGTTATTGTTCGATGGATGAGTTGGGTTGGCTGTATTTAATTGTTCAAAATTCTGGTACTGTTGAGCAGTGGAAGGTTGAACAAAATTCACCCCCGCATTTGGATGTGGGGGAGCCATAGGTTGTGGAGGTCCGGGAAAGGGGAAGTAAGGGTTCTGTGGTGGTGCGGCTCCATAAGGTACATAGGAAGGCGTGGCACTTTCGCTAGTACTATAAGGTGATGTGGAGGGGGGACCACTTGTGTTTGGAAGAAGTGGATGTATGGGAGGTGCCGGTGGCGGTCCACTAATGGGTGGAGGGGTAGCAATAGGGTATGGCTGTTGATAAGGGGGTGGGGGAAAATAAGGAGTGCCCCCATATGCCGGTGGGTAGTGAGGTGTTCCATACATCGATGGTGGTTGGGGTTGTGGACCATGGTGCGTGGTGGCACCTATGAGTCCGTCTGCTGAATGAGACATTCCAGGTTTGTCCTGGCCAAATGGCACAGGTTTTGGAAGATCAGGAAGTACTGTGTATAAGTATCGTGACTGTGCGTAGATGAAGTCATATTGCTGGGCTTTACTGATGGCTTCCTCTTCAGATTGTGGTAAGGTGGAAGCTACATCCTTTCCGAGGAGAGCGACAAGTGATCTGAGAAACCAATCAAGACATTGTTGCTTGGTGGTTTCTGCTTTGCATAAACTACGTCACCTACGCCACTCATGAATGTGGTCTGCAATGTGGGTGGATGAGGACTGTTTGAAATTGGACAGTAGTTCTAGACCATTGTCATGTCGGATGGGTAGTTGGAAGAAAGTTAAGAAGGCTTTGGCCAAGGATTCAAAGGTCGTGTGGGACCCTGATTTTTCTTCAACATACCATTTGGCTGATG